>BSBM01002842.1:0-189353 GCA_027924585.1 Larix kaempferi
ATCGGCATTCCATGCTTGCTCTGCCAATCGGTTACTTTTAGCAATCTCCTCGGTCTCCTTTCTTGCTACTACAATCTGTGATAAAAGCTTCTCCATTGCCAATTACCCGGCTTTATGCACAGCCACTGAAATCTGCATATATCACCTTAATTTCATCTTTCAACCCCAAAACTAGGAAATTTTTTTCGAATCTATCCTCATCATCCTGCAATTGTTTACTAGCTGTAGAAATATCACCCTGGTAATCCTCATTGAAATTGGTATCTGAAGCTCCCAGAAAGTTCCCAGAAGACGTCTTTGACTCGTTCTGTGAGTTAAGCATGCACATTATCCATGTGGGACTGCAAATTTGGAAAAAGATGGTTGCCAACACGCAACACGGTGAGCGTGGTGTTGGCGATTATGATTTCACCCCGACAAACAAAGGCTAGGAGCAATAAACGTGGGGTTAGTTATTATGATTCCACTCTTGCAGATAAAGATTAGCATTAGTCAAAAGTTTAGCAAACTCTCAAATAATATGGTATGAATATGGCGGCCTTTTTCAGAACCCCACACACTGTCACTTCAATGACAAATAGAAGAAAGAACGTTCTTTTAAGTGGTCTGTGAGAGTGATCGTGGTTCAGATTTTAGCAGGTAGCGTTTGATGTCCCTTTTTTTAATGATTGTCTCATCTGTAAAACGTTTCGCATATGTCAGAAATAATGACAAATGAAAAATACGTGTTATATGCCACCTGCAGTATGCTATTTGGAAAGGAAATAAAGCAAATAAACAGTGTTATTTCAAGCATAAAATGTTTAATTGAAATGAAAGCATAAAATATTAACGCCTCCATCTACAGTGCGAAATAGTTTCCCAAATGTTACAGATTGTCATTCACAAGAAGCTGGTTGGGCGCTAAACGTGTGGAAGAGAAGGTGTACTAAATGCAAAGTAAAAGACAATGGTAAAAACGTTGAACCTCTAGTCAAACCAAATATTCAGAAATGACGTCCTATCCTTCATCATACATGTAGTCCTTCTCATACTAATAAAATAGATCAACCTCAAATAGAACATATTTGTTATGCTCTTGGTGAAAATTTTTATTTTTTATTATTATATAAAGTGTTTATATCTAACCCTATATTTTAATAAGAAAAATATAAAATTATTCACTTTATTATCAATATTATAAGTGAGAAAATAAATCAAGTATAGATATTCATTTAGCAATCATAATTTATGTTATTAAAAGGTTCATTGTTTATGTAAACATTATTGTTGACATAAGGATGGTTGTATTTTGAAAGGCTTCTTAATCTATATAGATAATGGCATTTAGGGGTTTGGCCCCTCTTTGCTTGAAGTCATCCTTATAGAATCTTATCTTGTAGTGGGGAGGGTTTTTAACCTCTTTGTAAACTATAGATCAGAATAGTTTCTTAGCTAGTAAACTACACCTACAATTGTACAAGACACCTCCTTGCCTCCAAAATCTTCTCCAAGTGATATTACTAGACACCTCCTAAACACTTCAA
The DNA here is from genome assembly GCA_027924585.1 of Larix kaempferi. Classification (NCBI taxonomy): domain Eukaryota; kingdom Viridiplantae; phylum Streptophyta; class Pinopsida; order Pinales; family Pinaceae; genus Larix; species Larix kaempferi. The sequence continues at coordinate 1,527 of BSBM01002842.1, forward strand.
TGATTTCAATAATTTTCCCCTTTACTTTGGGGGAAAGATTTGGGGTTCTAGTAATAGGTGTTTGTGGGGGAATGTTTATGATTAGATCCTCGATAGAATTCTACAAATCAACGACATGTTTGTTTTAACAAATTGGAAACAATATTATAAAATTAATTCAGGAATAAAAAACTATGTTTTAGACCATTTCTTACAATTTGATAGGCATGTCAGGATTCTAAAATTTGCATAAGTATTTATAAAATAAAACAAAGGTTTAGTATTTAGAAAACATACTTGTTACTATTTTTGAATTAGTTACCAGAAGTGTGAACCTTCCACCATGATCACCTAGACTTAGAGTAAATGATAGTACAATTTAATGAAAACAAAGAATACATACAATGTTGAAATCAAATTTCAAATATATGTGTATGAATTCTCTTTAAATTTATTACTTTTAGGTGATCATCCAAATCAAATCTTAAACTCAAGCATTTATTAGTTATAGAAGATGTTTGGACACGTGAATTTCAAACTTAATCCTAGCCAAGTTTTATTGGTGAAGTGCTTAAGACATTTCACATGTGCAACAATATATATAAAAAAATTAGTTCAACGGTTGCGTTAGTGAAATAAATACAATTCTATGACATTCTAAAAACTTTAAAAATTGCTCCAAATTTGCTTTCTCTTTTCAAATTTTTCTTCAAGTTGTGATAGATGTTGTGGCATACATAGGACTGATCTTTAATTTCATTTGAATCTCCTTTACATCTTTGCAAAGTTTGCACACCTTTTGGATCTCCTTGAACCTCTAACTCTTCCTTAATTTAGAATATTCATCGAATTGAAAGGTAGAGTAGTGAGCATTTTCCATTGTTTGGTTCATTTTTCTGTTTTTGAGTCAAAACAGTTCCATTTCCACTCCTGCAACTACACTACATGATGTCCCCAATAGTAGACACTACATGATGCCAACAAAATCACTATAATGTTATTCAAAGTATGTGCCAAGAAAAATACTTAAGGAACATGCCTAGCTTAAAACCTATGTACAAACTTGCCTTGAAGTATCAAACACAGTCTAGGGTAGCCACACAATCTATTGAAGGATAATCTGTGGGTGCAATTCCTTTGTTGATCTAAGCAATTCAAAAAAGTCATCTCCCAAGACTATTAAAGAAGAACAAGAAGAAAACTCTAATAATTGCAGGGAGAACTACAAATAGATTCTAAAAACTCAAGTAGTAGAGGAAAAAACTGTAAGTAACAAGAAGATGCAAATGCTATCATCATCAGAGCTATGAATGACAATCTCCGCCTGAAGAACCCCTTTGATAATGTTCCTCCTTGCCATGTCCATGTTGAGCACATCTTGAAAGCATTGCATTCAATGAGGCTGTATTTCGCTTTGGCACTTGGCCAAACACTTTATGTGCATCCTCCAAACACCCACATTTAGAATACATGTCTCCAAGATCTACTCGGCTTTGCTTGGATATGAAGGCTTCATTAAGGCCACCACCATTTGATATTGAGAAACTTGAAATAAAGCAATTGAACTCAACATTTGAAGAAGCCTTGAACTCATAATTAACAAGCAGAGTGCCATTCAATGTGTTTTATATATCAATGAAAGATTCACCAAATTTTTACAAAATTTTATAATTCACTGAAAGATTCACCATTTTTTTACAATATTTTATAATTTAGTGAAATATTCGCCAAATTTTTACAATATTTTATAATTCAGTGAAATATTCGCCAAGATTTTACAATATCTTATAATTTAGTGAAAGATTCACCAAGATTTTACAATATCATATAATAAAATGAAAGATTCACCAAAAAATTATATATACATATTATATTATTGATAAAATCGCCTTCAATTTTTCCTATATATCGGGGAGATTCGCCAATTTCTTATACATATAAATTTGGGGGGGGTTTCTTAAAATCATCCCTGAGTCACAGGGAGGGAAGGCGCAATATGCAAGTGGAGGATTTGCTTTTTGATTTTTCAATGGCAATTCTATTGCTGGCTTCAAGCATATTGGTTGAAAGTATACGTTTTGTTGGCTTCAAACATATTGGTTCAAAGTACACATTTTATGGACATTATTGACTGATTTGAAAAATCAGAGATATGTAATAAAATGAATACATTTTGGTTTGTGATGATATCTTATTGACTGATTTGAAAAATAGAGATATGTAATAAAATGAGTACATTTTGGTTTGTGATGAGATCTCATCTCATTTGAATATTAGTAATCAAATCAAGCTCAAAATTCACATATATTGTTTTATTCAAACAATAATTAGATCCACAATTGCTCCATAAGATAGCTAATGCATTCATTCCTTCTAATTAATCTCTTATTTATAAGTATGTTTTCTAAGATATATGGATAGTAGCAATCTATTGATTTTTGGTTAATCTAATTCAGTAATGAAGTCAAGGAAATAGTTGATTAGTTGTTCTACATGGAAAATGTGTCCTTAAATAATGATTTTTTTCTTTTAAATATTTCACTCTTTAACAATAATTTGGTCTTCAATATTTTGTTATTTTTAGACTATTTATTTCTTAACATAGAAGATAGGGACTAAGCTGCATGCCAGCTCTCGTTTTAAATATAAACAATGTTGTGAATATTGTTATATGTATTTTTAATTTTAATTTATACTATGTCCCTTTAATTTCCCTTCCCATCTGTTTATACTATGTCCGTTTAATTTCCTTTTGTAATACGCAGATCCATGCCGGGTTCCTCTTTTGTCCTTCTTTTACAAATTCCTACTGTGGATCGACCAAGTGGAGTAAGCGAAATCCCAGTCCAGATAGTGTCGACCTTCTGCTCTTTCCAACTATTGGTTTAACTCATTACTATCCCCATCCTTCTAAGGATGATTACTTGTATTCGTCTATGGTTCAATTCTACCGAGCCTGCAATGTATGGTTCCCAAAGAGTTTATTGCGTGGCACTCCAATCCAATGTTTTGGACCGTTGGTTTCAGCGAAAACTTGGATTCTTTAACCTGATTAAGCTATACTTCAGCAATGCCAGACAAACGACCTGCGGAAATAAAGTCTCTGTAAAACAGAGATATCCGTAATGCATGAATCGTATGGTTGATGAAGACTGGATTACCAGGATCGCCGAAGCCCTGTCGAGAGACTACACGACCGAACTCCAGTTGGGTTTACTTGACGGAGATTACTTGCTGTGTACACGTCACCTTTCTGCAAAATAATAGGAGGAATGGAACGGTTATGTATGTTAAATTGGTTCTTTAATTATTTTTATTATGTAACTAATTCCATAACCTAGGAACTCTGTGGTTCAGACTGTTTTATTTTCAATTTATAATTACTTTCATACACCGCATTCAAACTGTTTTATGTTCAATTTATAATTGCTTTCATACCATCACATTCAAACTGTTTTATTTTCAAATTATAATTACTTCCATATTTAGCATACATATAGTATGTCAACCGTGTGATGCTAACTGAAATGGTTCAATGTGTATTTATTTCCTCTTTAGCGTTTAAAAAGAGTCCTGCAATTGCAACAGAATATTGTCCCATAAATATTTAATTCAAAACAAAATATATAGGTGAGCTAGGTAGTCTCAATCACTACTCTTTCGACACATGTATCTACATTTTACGCTATAGCCACAATCACTAATGTTTCGATTCATTTATCTATTTTTTTTAATAGCAAATGTTTATTAACTCATAGTTACAATTCAAACATCGTTTCACTTAGTATTAATATCCAATTCAAATTAAGGGATTAGTTGATTAACACTATGAAAAATAGCAATCAGAAACAAGACGGGTTTAGACGGGTTTACTTTTACTTAACATGTATTACGAATAGGTTAGCTTTACAATTAGTTTGAATGGTAGTTAAGTTATGGATATATTTCAATATATATTAATTTAAAAAGTATTGAGGCATTCAAAATGTATTTGCTCTTACATCATATGTAATATAATGTATTCAAAATATAGGTTAAAAAGTATGGAGATGAGAGCATAAATTTTATTCAATGCGTTGTCGAATATGTTAGTTTTACGATTAGTTGGAATGACCTAGTGAAGTATAGATATATTTTAGGCAATCACTAATGTTTCGATTCATTTATCTATTTTTTTTAATAGCAAATGTTTATTAACTCATAGTTACAATTCAAACATCGTTTCACTTAGTATTAATATCCAATTCAAATTAAGGGATTAGTTGATTAACACTATGAAAAATAGCAATCAGAAACAAGACGGGTTTAGACGGGTTTACTTTTACTTAACATGTATTACGAATAGGTTAGCTTTACAATTAGTTTGAATGGTAGTTAAGTTATGGATATATTTCAATATATATTAATTTAAAAAGTATTGAGGCATTCAAAATGTATTTGCTCTTACATCATATGTAAAATAATGTATTCAAAATATAGGTTAAAAAGTATGGAGATGAGAGCATAAATTTTATTCAATGCGTTGTCGAATATGTTAGTTTTACGATTAGTTGGAATGACCTAGTGAAGTATAGATATATTTTAGGTACAATGTTTTTGTCAAGTAGGTTAATGTATATTAATTAAAATTGTATTGTATATTAATTAAAAAGTATTGAAGTTATCATAATGTTTTTGCTTTTACATTGTATGTAATGTAAGGTATTTAAAATATATGGATTGTATTAGGATTTTATATTTTATAAAGTATTTTTCTAGAGAAAATGTTTATGTACTCTTAGATTGATTATTGTTGTAAGATATAGGTCTTAATGTAAATTGAAAGTACATGTTAAGGTTAGGGATTATATTAGCATTATTTATCATGTATACATTGTTGTCAATTTGCATGATAGGTTAAATATATTATATTTCATGGTTCTTTTTAGGGATAGTATGAAAATAATAATGTAGTAACATCTGCAAGTATGAACTCTCACTCCACATTTCAAAAAGTCAATATGATGTTATATTCGTAACTTGTAGTGACTTAGATTATGTGAAAATACCAAGTACTATCATATTTCATATTTCATTAATAAAGTATAACTTAGTAATATAAATTTGGCATACTAGATCTTCAAAAAAAAAAAAAAGTCCAAGTCTTTATGAGCCCTACATTATTGGCGTGAAAGGACTTTGTATATGAATGTTTTTTAATATTTTTTAAAATATTTATATTAAATGAAATTTAACGTACGAGTTCCTGATTCTCGTTTTTTAGTGTCAACAAGAGAATTTATTAACGGAAACATAAATTTCCTGAACCAACGTTACTAGCAAATAGTCTGAAAATGTTTCATTACCACGATGTGATTCCATAAATTCTCAGCATGCCAGATCATTTATACTTAACGGAAGCTCTGACAGGCCATTGGAAGGAAGACCAGGTGGAGAGAACAACGACCTACTGTTACTATCATCTAAGGATCTCAATAAATCAAATGTTTTCACAAATTTAATTCAACCTGTTTATACATCTTGGATTCCTGGTAATCAGTTGAACAATGCTTAGGCTTCGAGGACTGCAAACCCTTTGGACTATTCCCAACATGTTCCTAATAAATATGAACATCCCATAATGTGAATAAATTTTCATTCTCAAAAGGGCATCAGCTCAAGGGTAAAACGGAATCACCAATAAAGTCGTTCTTATGCATTTCGTCTAAACTACAAGTTTTGGAAGTAGAAGATTCACTACTGTAGGATGAAAGTGAGTCATCAGTAAATTCAACTTTCTCATGGATTTTGTGTGGACAACGAGCATGGGAATGAGAATCCAATTGCCGATGAATCTCTTGTAGGTTCTCCCTTCCACCAACTAAAAAACCTTCAATCTTCTCGTTGTTCCCAAAAAAATCGGCCATAGAACTCTGAAGTCCCTTGTGAAAGTGTGGTAGATAACCTTTTTTTTCCTTCCAATTAGGGAAGCTTATAAGCTACTCTTCTGTATTACAGGGAATGGATGCACTGGTATGGGGGTGCTTTTCACCGGTATGGCTCCTATGCATAATTGCTCTTGGTTCCTTTGCCTCAAATGACTGTGAGATACCACTAGTTACCACAGTTTTGAACCGTACATCCGTCCTTTTCCATCTGTCACCGCCAACCATCCTTCGTGGCAGTTTTTGTTCAAATGTGAAAAGCCTGTTGTTGTTGTTCATACTGTAAAGATTCTTCACGATCTATTTTTTGGCATCTCTCTCGCAGAAGCCTTGGGTTTAAGTTATGAAAATAATGGTAAGCCAAATATTCTGGATCAGTTCGACGTTGCTCCTCAGAGTCAAAGCTTTCAATAAAATTTAGAGTCATAAAATAAAATAAAAAATATAATTAATATTGGATAGCTAAAATTTAAAATTTTATACTTATTAATATATAAAAAAATATTTTAAATATAAATTAGATATTAATAATAATAATAAAAAAGAGAATTTGAATTTATTTCACCATTTAATAATTCAAATTATTATAGATATTTTAAAATATTTTATACTAATAATATTATATTTCAAAGAAAATTATATTTGTAGATAAAATAAATTAAATATAACATTAAGAAAATAGTTAAAATTATTACTTTGGTAATTGGGACTTTTTATAATTGATGGTAAGATATGTCAGGTTTGTAACACTTATTAATAAAAAATTATTAATTAATATAAAACAAATATATATATATATATATATATATATAATTTGTAAAACATAAATATAATTATAAAATAAATTAATTTTCTTATTCGCAGGTACATTTTTCCTTATAAAAGACACCAACCTAACTTGAAAATTATAGCTCAAGAATGTGTTCCACAAAATAAAGTGGATGTAAAAGATTTGAAATATGTAACTCAAAATTCTAAAAGGAAGAACAATATTTACCCACTAGTGATGAATAAGGACATAGAAAATGATAAGAATCCCTTGCATATAATCATTACCAATGAATACTCCTAAGAAATTGGAAGAAGTTTTGTATAATGGATATTTGTTAAAAATATAAATTTACATATGTAAAATAATAAAAAGTAAAATTTAAACTATTAAGATTTAAATTATTTTATTATTTCACACATATAGGATTGTAATGTAGGATTATATTAAAATTTTAAATTATTTTTTTTTTTTTTTTTTTCAAAATTAATCAAAGATTGATTAAGGGATGCTTAATAAATTTTAAATTTTATGATTGAATAAAAACATGAATTCAACCAGGACAGGGGAGGGTGATTCACATCATAGTGCTTTAATATTCCCCACTACTACGTTCACGCAAGCGGCATGAGAATGAGGAAGATGACTTAAAATTATGGACTTCACCATCAAAGAGGCCTTACAATCACATTGGTAAGGAGTCATGAGAAGATCACACAATCCAATGCGTCAAATTTCATATGAGAGTGCCATTTAAAGATTTGTATGGTAAATTGAATATAAGACTTACTTATAGTTGTCTCCTACTCTTTCCGTCTTGATACATTTGATAATTTATGGTTGCCTCTGCCCCTTGACCCAATTGATATTATAAGGTGAGGATGTGCATGCATAATAATATTTAGTTATGACTATGCGATGAGGATTTAAATAGAAGAGGATGTAAAGACATGCAATTTTTATACGTATTTTGTTGGCGAGTTTTGAAGATAATTGTGGTGAGAAACCACATATGTTTGGAAGGACGGAGGGAGATTACACAATAATGATCATGCCACCAATCAAATTGAATACAATTCCTGAGCCAAAAATTGTTATTTTAAAAATTTTATTAATCACCATTGTGGTACTTTGGTCTAAATGTTTTTTCTAGCTCATTGTTTCTCCCTATTGTGTGCCTGGTGCCACCTATCTATATCGATGTATCAATCAACCTCTGCTTGGTTTGTGGCTGATGAAGTGTTCAGTTAAATTCCCCATTGATTCAAAATATGTCCCATATATATCTTTGTTTGAAATGCATCATATATTATAGTAGAAATCAATATGTAACAACAGTGACAACTCTAGGTGCCACAAAGTGGTTGATCCAGTTTCCCCCCCTGCCTACATAAACAAGGAGAGCAAGCATATCTGACTCGGCTGCATGTCAGAAAGTATCGATATCTTTCCCAAAAGGTGTGCCCTCTGTCCGAAATTCAAATAGCCAAATCTGAGTTGAATGTAGAAACTTTTACCAGGTTGAATGATAGTCGGCTCTTGAAAAATTGCATGGCAATAATTCTTCCATAAGGAGGCTCTGATTAGTCTGATCACATCCCACATACTTTTGCTAGCCTACTGAATTATCCACTCAATCCCAAACACAATCCTTTATCAATGAAGTGGAGCGATAAAAAGGGTATTGTATTCAGAAGTATTACAATCCCAAATCATCCTAGAATTCTTGCAATTCCACATCATAGGCTTAATTGTTTCTGGGTTGTGGTAAACTATACAACATCAATTTGTAAACTAGCATGACAAATTCGATCCTTGTTTGAATTCCACATCACGAGCTTAATTGTTTTGGGGTTGTGGTAGACTATACTATTCCATCCTCGTGTGACTTCAAAATTAACGTCTCCTCTATTTTAGGAAGTATTTGGGAAGCTTGGAAGAAGATAGTTATGACCCTTTCTTGGCATTGGAATGGTATTATCAGAGCATTGGATTTGGCCTATCATTCGGTTTAGCTTTGAAAAGTGAAAACTTCTCACTTTAACCCATTTAAACATATTATTCCATGAGAGACTTTTTAATAAAGTGATTTATGTAAGGAAATGTCTCTATGATGAGGGTGCTAGGCTATTGAAAATATCACACTATATTTCCTGTGAATATGGATTTGATGTGAAATGATAATTTGACCATTCAAAGTATTTAATAGACGATTCTAGCTAATAAGATAACATGTTTACTTTGAAGTGTATTTGGGAGAATGGAGGTGGAGGTATGAGAACCTTTTTAGATCTATAAGCCTAAATAGATTTATCTACATTTAGTAATCACATCCTTTTCCAAGAGAACTTGAATAAAACATGGGGACTTTAATATGAGGAGGCTAAGTGGGTAAATCAAGGTTGCACGGTATGATCCTCTAGGCTCTCCTACATATAATGGATTTTTGCATGGATTCTTGTTTTCCAAAGCTTTCCTTTCAAGGAGTGCCTCTTGACGTTAGGTGTTAGGTTTCACTATTGATACTTAACAACTTTGTGATTAGGTCTTGAGACTCTATGTTGCCTATTTTGGAATTGTTTTATTGCTCATGAGTGCTAAAGCTTTAAGTTTCGTATGGTTTTCTTGGTATCATATTATTTTTAGTAAGATCCATTAGAAAGAGGTTGTTTTGCTAATGTATAATACATGTGTCATTTAACTTAAACAGGAGTTTGAAACTTTATTGAAATTGTTACTTTCTATGTTATTTGAAAAATTACTTATCAAGTATATTTAGTTATGGAATACTTTGGTTGAAATTTTTGTATTCATATTTTAAATTAGTAACACTTTCTTTTTCAAAAATATACATAAATATTTTTGACATCACTATTTAATTTAAATTTAAATAATTAAGCATGTTTATTTATCACATTTATTATTGATTTATATAAATAATATTTAAACATCAATAAATAATTAAAATCATTATTAATTCTATGTAATATATATAAACATTCAAAACTTATTAGGTATAAGATAATTAATATGATTATAAATATTATTATTATTTTATATATATAAAACAAACATGGTAGTTGGTAGATCAATTGCGGAAAGAGTCATGATTTTCAAAACATTAGATAATATAACTAGGTGTTTAAGTTTATAAAAGAATTAGTAGTACCAAAGCAATTATTAAGTGGTATATCTATCCCTATATGCGTACACATTCAAAGGATAACTTACACCATGAAGGTATTGATGCTTCCTTAAATATAATATAAAAAAAATTCGAGATATATCTGTTTTTTTTAGGGTCACTATGGTTGCTACTTATTTTAAGCATGTTTCCTTCCCTAATGAAGGGTAAGGTTCTTTGTTTATTAATTTTATTGTTGATTATACCATGTACTTTTGTTTTTTATGCATCGCGACCTAATATGAGAATAAAGTTAGTGTTCTATGATTCATACAGATTTATGGTGAGAGGTCATTTCAAATCTAAATCTATGGGACGCTTTTTTTTTTGTAAGTAAGAAATTTTATATTATATCAAAAGGATATTGCAACGGGTGCAACCTGCTCATAACACAGGCGAATACAACCAAAAATCTCATGCGGGACCAAACTTACATAATCAACCATGAAAGATTGAGACCAACACATCCAGGTCTCATGAAAATCTTCTTTACCCTTGAACTGTCTAAACCAGAGACTCTGAGATACCACATACCCACAGCGAACCCAAGAGACAACTGTTCCAAAATATTCCTTACATGGGCTCGCAGGCCTGGACACAGCATAACTTTGAAAAACATCTAATCCTAAGTTAACAAAAACCATCTAAATTACGACTTACACTATCTACCAGAAAGGAAAAAACAAACACTAAACCAAACATCAGTGAATGATGAACGAAGCCTCAGGAGAATTCCCCGAATGGGAAGAATCAACAGAAGACAGGGGACATGGAGGAGGTCGGAGTTCCATCGCATGCAAAAGGAAGTCCATCTTCCAATTCATCGAGCGAGACTCCTCTAGAAGCTGCTGCATCAGAAGAAGTGAAATTGAATCATCTTTAAGAGCTAGACGATCATGAATGGCAAAACCCACAAGGTTTTTCATCATCCAATAAAGAGCCACCATCCGTTCATACAGGCTAAGTCGATCCGCAATGTCTCTAGGGTCCATAATCCAATTTTCCAGTTGTTTGCGTTCCCCCAAGAGAGTCTCCTTTCTCAGCCTCATCCACCATTGAAATTCACACTCATGGATATCCCTCTAAATGTCCTCAGGGACATGCATAGAGAAAGCATTGGCTTCACGACGAGCATTCAAGCAGGCTCGGGAAACCCCACCACCCAGCTCACCAGAAGGATCCCCCCGTTGTCGTTTCTTATTGTGGCCAGAATTCACTCCAACATCCGGGCATAAATTGGAAACTCCTTGATCCTCAATCCTCTTAACAGATTCTGGTTCCATAACTATGTAAAAATACAGCACTTGCATGCATGCAGAGGGAAGGCAATGACAAGCCCTTGCACTACCCTGCTCCTTCATATATACATGTTTGCCACCTTCCTTCATAATTAACCAGGTACAATCAATTAAATGGGGGAAGTACCCATAGTGACGTTCTCCCTATAAAGCACTAACTTCTCTCAAATCTCGATCCATTATCCCCCTGTCCAAATTATTTCTCAAAGCTTTGGAGAGGATGCCTCCCGAACCATTTCGCAGGATGGAAAGACACTTCCACCACCCTTTTTTAAAGGTTGGGACGATCCATATAAGGGAATGATGGCTACGCGTCCCAAAGTCCCACCGCCTGATGTCACCTTGCATGAGTGGCACGAAAGGTCATCATGTCAGCGTCCTGGGTATCCTTGCAGCTATCCCGAACCACTAAGTCCGGTAAAGCCTCCCACGAGTTGGCATTGATCTTCATGTGAAAACCAATTCTGAAGTTTGCCAGCACATCTTCCAATTTGTTACCACTTCGCTTGACATGTGAAAAGGTTAGCGCCATACCCTGTGACAAAAGTAAGGAAAGATCAGACAATTTTCTCTCAAGGCACCAGGACGAGGCTACTAAGGCACTAGATCTGTCACATTGGATTTTACTAGCCATCTGGAGGATGATCCTCGAGTCTCCCTCCACAATTAGAGGGGTCCATCCATTCTGGAAATCCATCCTGAGACCCTGTAACAACCCTTCCAACTCAGCAGCATTGTTCGACTCCATTCCTAAGAAGTCCTCCACGAAACCAACCATAGTACCATCAGGGCCACAGAAGACACAACAATAACCCACAGGACCAGGGTTACCCTTAGAGGCACCATCAAAGTTCAATTTGTAAAAACCTTCAGGGGGAGGGGACCAGGTGGTTGGGCTCATCGACGACTGAGACGAATGAATATTGGATTTTCCATAGTAGGGAAGAGGACCCAATATGCCCCATTCCCATAGAATTATTGACTCGGGCTCAATGGTTTCCCAGTCCAAGTTCTCCCAATGTTGAAGCTTAAGAGTTTCTAGAATCTTATTCTTCATCGCCTCCCAGGTCCTACCCACGTCTTTTGCTTTATCCTGAAATATCCATGAGTTCCGTTCGAGCCATATCTCACATAGAAGGAAAAATGAATTTTTTTTCCATAATCTATTCACCACCCGACTCTAGAATGAGTCCTTAGACCATTCCGATATGGAAGAAACCGAATCATTTCATTTTCTGTCCGAGCGACAAAAGTTGATTGCGCCACGATCCCACAGCTCCGAAGCAAAAGAGCACGAGTCAAGGAGGTGAAACATGGTTTCTTCAGCTTGGTTGCACATGACACACAGGTGAGGGCCCAAGATACCCCTTCTTTTTAAATTTTCCCCAGTTAGGATACGTTTTTTCAGAGTAAGCCAGATGAAGATGGTTATTTTCGGCCAGATCTTAGCAGACCATAACTGCTCCATTTAGGAATGGGGTCTAATTGATTGAAACCCATTTTAATGTCATAAGCCTCTTTCATGTTGAAGCATCCTTTAGGCTTGTGTCCCCATCGAAGTTGATCTTCCCCTTTCTGCTTTTTGATTCTACGATTGTTCAGCTCTTCCTCAACCCACAGAACTTCCTCCTCCGGACCTAGAGAAGTCCACCACTCATGATTTCACCAGACTCTGAAGTCTTGTTCCCGAGGATCATTATTCCAAAGATCCCTAACCCTGACCATGTTCCTGTTAGCACAGCTCTACATTACACTAGGAGTGTCGAAAGAGACCCCAAGTGAGGGCATTTTCTACCACGAATCATCCCAAGCTAAGGATCGACTGCTATCCCGAATATCCCAAAAGCTATGGTCTTGGACCAGAATCCGCCCAAGGGTAGTCAAAAATGTGAGACTCAGAGCCTAGTTCGGAGAATCTAATTAGGTCCTCTTTTTCCCACTCATCAGCATACTTGGAATGCCATAGTCTTGCCCATGGTTCCTCCTTATGGGAGACCCACCTCCACCAGGATTTTTCTCTCGAAACAGCATTAGCCTATTCCGGGTCTCTGAGATTAAGGCCACCTTGGTACTTCGGAGAGCATATCTCTTCCCATTTGACCAGAGCCCATTTCCTATTATCTCCTGACCCACTCCACAGAAATTGCCTTTGACTTTTCTGAAGCTCTTTAAGATTAACTTTGGGGGCTAACATAGCTGAGAAGAGATAAGTGGGCATATCCTGGACAACCGATTTTAGAAGAACAAGGAGACAAGCAAAATTCAAAGGATGATAGGTCCAATTAGAGAAACGCTTCCACATTCTATCCACAAGTTCTCTCCACGAGCCCTGCTTAACCCGAGAATCCACCAAAGGAGCCCCTAGGTATTTGGACGAAAGAGAGCTTTCCAAAAAACACAGAATCCTACATATGTTTCTTCTAGTAATTTTTGGAGTGTTAAAGAAAAACACTTGAGATTTCTGAGCATTGAATTCAAGACCAGAGGCTCTGCCAAAGGTATCAAGACACCGATGAATAGCCCGAGCCTCCTGGACAAAGGGATGACCCATAAGCATAGTGTCATCACCGAATTGGTGATGGGTCTAATAATCTACTATGGGATGAACGATCAAACCCTGTAGCTCCTGACTTCCTTGCATAGCTTTAATGGTTCTCCCAAGACCCTCCATAATAATGAAAAGAAAGGGGGAAAGAGGATCCCCTTGCCGAATCCTTCTTGAGGGATTTAAAAGGCCAGTGAGGACACCGTTGAAAAGAATGGAAGAGAATGACGAGGAAACCAAATTCATGATCCACCTAGTCCATCGCTCAGAGAAGCTGAAGGCCTACAGCATAGCTCTCATGAATTGCCAATTTAGTTTATCATAGGCTTTGGCAATGTCCAGTTTTAACATCATCCCCAGGATTTTATCTCTTTTTAAAGAATGAAGGACCTCGTGGACCAAGATTATGCCATCCATATCTGCCTTCCCTCAACAAACCTTGACTGTTCAGGAAAAATAATGGCAGACAAGATTTTTTTTAGGCGATTAGCAATGACCTTCATAACAATCTTATAAGTGACATTACACAGGGCGATGGGTTTAAAATTATTGGGTGAAACAACTCCCTTGGTCTTAGGGATAAGGGTGAGGAAGGGAGCATTAAACGCTGGAAGGATCTTACCAGAGCAATGGGAAGACTCAACAATTTGCCAAACCTCCAACTTCACAAGATCCCAGAAATGATGAAAAAAAATCTTGGTGAAGCCATCAGGCCCTGGGGCTTTACCATCAGCCATCTAAGACACTGCTTCCTCAACCTATTCCATGGTGACAGGTCTCAGAAGGAGATCATTATGCTCCAAAGTTATGAGGGAAGGAATATTGTCGATAATTAACTCTATATCTCTTTGTCTCTCTACCACATTTTCATTTATGATATCTTGGAAGAAGTGACTCAGTTCACCTTCAATATCCTCCCTAGTTTCCAAATAAATCCCTTCCCTATTCTTAAGTTTGAGAATTCTACTCTGCTGATGATGCTGAATAGCATAACGATGGAAGAACTTTGTATTACGTTCCCCATCCTGCAGCCACTTCACTCTCACCTTCTGTCTCCATAGAATCTCTTCCTGTTTCTCCCTCTTCGGGATTTTATTGTGGACCAAGATTTCCTCCCTCTGGAGTTCAGGAGTGTAGCTTTCAAGCATTCCCAACTTTAGGATCTCCTCCCTACTTGCTTCAAGGGCTCTCTTATCCTCGAAGATATTCCTGAACTCCTCCTTATTCCACTTCTTGATTTTGGCTTTTAGGGCTTTCAGTTTATGTTGAAAATTGTACATATTGTGGCCTTCTCCTGGATCCATTTCTCCCCACCACTAAGAGACTTTCTCCTTAAAATCCAGGTGGCTTAGCCAAAATTGTTCAAAACGAAAGGGTTTTTTGAATTGAGAACCCAAGCTGCTCCACCAAAGGTCAATGGTCCAATGGTTAGAACCCGAGGCCGGAAGAACGGAAGAAGCAATCTCACTTCGAGAATCCATCATTGATTCTAAGACCAGAAATCGATCAAGACGAGAGGCAATGTGGCGATCTCCCTGCCTTTTGTTGTTCCAAGTAAATTTGCCATCCCTCGAGACAATATCAACTAGTTTTAGTTGTTCTATTATATCCTTGAACTAGATACATTCGTCATCCAGACGCCTCCTACCCCCTTTCTTTTCATCGAGAGAGGATATAAGTTTAAAATCTCCGCCAACTATCCAATGCTCTCCTCCAGAAAACTCTTTCAGCCAGTAGAGAGAATCCAGAAAGGAGAATTTTGATCCAAGGGTGTGGGGGCCATAGACATTTGAAAGAAACCCCAAAAACCTAAACCCAACAACCTGGAACTTAGCAGAAAGGAAGCTATGGTTTCCAAAAAAGCCAGAAAGACTTACTTTGTTTGGGTCCCACAGAATGCCAATCCCCCCCACAAATCCATTTGCATCAATCCCTACTACTTCACAGTTTCTCCAAATCTTCTTACTTTTTTCCTGCAACTTATCACTCGAACATTTTGTCTCTTGAAGAAACACAACTGCAGGATTAGATTCCTTGATCTTCTTCCTCAGAGTTCTAGATTTCTATTGGATGTTAAGCCCATGTATGTTCTAGGACACAATCTTCATTAAAAAGGGAAGGGAAAGAATTACAGACCTAAGGCCGCCCTAATAGTAGGGTATTGGCATGATTCTACCAGCTTTAGTCCCGCAGCAGCAATTCTTTGCCTATTAGATTTCCGATCTATCTTTTTGGAGTTCTCCTCATGCTTCCTTTTGCAATCCTTCTGAGATCCAGGGATGATTCCAAGTCTCTTAGGCTCCCTGGCTTTAAGGATGGCTTCCTTTAGTAAGATTACTTGATCTTAAGGGACATAACCAATTTTAGGGTCAACACACGCTTGTTCAATCCCATCAAGATCTAGCTCCCCTATGTCCATTTTTTTCAGTTTCTTCGTCCGCAATATCACCAATAATCGCCAAGATTTTTTCTTTGACAGGCAACCCAACATGATCAGAGGGGACGACTATTGCTTGGTTTTTCAACCAAGCATGTGCAATGGTGCACCTATTAACAATGTAATAGCAGTCTTCAAATTGAAAGCAAATACAACTATAAACTAATCTAAGATTAACATGTGCATATAACAATAAACTTGAAAAGATTTAACAAAAAGAACAGGAAATGAAATAAAAAATGAATTTTGTATTATAATACCTCAGATGGTGAGGATGTTTGGTGTTGAGCAGCTCCAAGGTTGAGATGCTCCAGGCTCTAATGGTCTCTTCTCCAAGATTGCTAAAATGGTCAAAGAACTCAAGAGAGATTTTGACAGCATGAAGATATGATGATGGATGGATGGAAAGTGAGGAGCCCCTATCACCTTTTATAGTTTTTGGTGATGGGGAATACCATTGTGTTTTTAAGGAACCCAATGGTATTAACTAACATGGTTTAGGTCTTTTTTCCCTCTTTTTTCCTTTTTTGAATATTTTGAATATTTTTATTCTCTTTTAATATTTTTGGGGAATTCAAGACCCTTTTTGAGGGTTTTTTGAGGAAAAATATATTTTTTGAGGGGGAAAATATGTATTATGGTATTTTTGGTGACCTTTTGATGGCCTTAGAGGCTCAAATGGTGGAAAAGTGGACAAATGGGTCACTTGAATAAGGGAATGAGCTAGTGAGCACTTTTTGGGTGTTAACAGATTGTCCCCTGATGTGTGAGGATAGGAGCTCATTGTATGGCCGATAGACATCATAGTTCTTTTGTGTTTTTCCTAGGGTTTGGAGAAGAGAAGAGACCGGTTGGAAACTAGAGCAACGACCCCTTGGAAGCTGTAAAAACAAAAAATATTACATGGCCTCAATATGAATGAGGAATAATCTCTGATAATGGACGAGGAGGGCATACCCATGCTCGTATCAAGACACATACATAACAATTAGTCCCAAGAAGGGGGACCTGAATAATACATAAAAATTGGCTGATACATCATAATGGTCCAAAGGGGACACAATGCTGGGACGTACTCATGGTCATACCATGACTGATCTGAATAACTGATACACTGGAAAGAAAGCAACAACTGTTCTGAATAAGGTGTCGGAAGGGTTGATGAACTGCTGAAAATGAAGGTGTCCAACATCTGTAGGGACTCAATAATTGTGACTCAATTCTGAGGAGCATATGTAACTATATACTCAAGGGAGTATAAAACTGGGGTACATTTGAATACTATCGCCAAGCGCAACCTGAATATCTATTGGAAAATGTAACTAGTTGTATCCTTAATTAGACTCGCATATGTGGTAGAGTCAGATGATATTCAGGGTCTTCAACAAATAACTAAAAGGACCGATACCCTGTACGAGTCTCAATGATGCGATCAAGGTGTTGAAGTCGAGCATGTGAGAAATAATCATTTGGAGAGGCACTGAGGACTCCTTTCGAAATTATCTGTAGGCACTCATCATAAATGGTGATGAGTCCAAGGCACAGGGACCTCTGGGTTTATCCTCTGGAATATATTTGGTTGGTGTCGACAGAGGGAGACCTGCAACTACCAAGGAAATGATGTTTCCTTGATAGGAGCGCGAGGTTCACACCTGATATGTGATAGTACTGATGGTAGGACTGTCATACTGTGGGAATGGGAAATAACTGGGATAATGGAGTGGGTTGACTCAAACTTCCTTTGTTCAGAGCATGATGACATGGTTGACCTAACAGCATATGGAACTGACTTGTAGGTGTGGGGATCATAGCTTTGAGGGATCAAGGGCATTGAATGTAGACTGGAGTGACTCTGGGGGGAGAAGCTGATGGATGCTATCAAGAGACTCTCAGGGTGACATACTGCAGAATACTCTGAACAAAGGCGACCAAAATGGGGAAGCTGCCATATGAGTAGACATGATCTGTTGTGGTGCCGAAAAGCACCGTTGGGTCCTTATTCGTAGTTTTAATGAGCTCCAAGAAGGGATAAAAGTGTTCTCTAAAATGGTACTATCCTGTGGATTTATGCGAGCCTGGGACTGTTCATGCTCGTAAGTGCTTTCAATTTTAAGGAGTCTGAAAATGATTAGAAGACTCTACAGTGGTGGTTGAGTACCATTCTATGGATTTATACGAGCCCAATATGGTGATTGCTCATCATTGCTTCCATTTTTTGAGAGTCTGAAAGCGATAAGTAGACTCCATTGGTGTTCTTTTTCGTGTGTTAGTCTCCAAAGCCCAAAAAAGGATAAAATGATGCAGATGGAGAACTCTTCTAGCCGATGTGACTAGAATATTCCTTTTTCGTAATTATTCTACAAGGTCCGAAAAAGGGGTAAACTTATACTAGGTAGATGCCCTTTCAAATACTTTTAGTGAGCATGAAAGGAAGCAAGGTTGCTTGACAATCTTTTCATTTTTTTAGGAGTCAAAAAAGAGCTTAACAGAAACTCCCTAAGTGCCTTTTTCGTAAAAGAATTGCTCGGCCCGAAAAAGGGATAAAATTATACCGAACAAGAAGGTATTGGATAGAGCGAGAAATGATCTCGAGCATCGTCATGAGCATGGAAAACTGAATACGGCGACATAAAGATCGTCGAAAAGCGTGTTATCTCCCCAATAAAATTTGTCAAATCTATTTTATGTAGTGATAGGAAGTCTTTAGTTTTTTCATTTTTATCAACATTTGAGGCCTGTAATAATGTTTGCAACAACTTTGGATATCATTTTTTCTTCAAAATAAAATTCAGGTTTCGGTAGCTTAGGCGGACCAGGCGATGGTTCATTAGCTACCGAAAACCCAGCTTTCGGCAGCTTACAGAATGGAAGACAAAACTCTTTAGCTACCGAAAGGAAAGGCACGTGTCAGGTATCATGGAACAGTTTCGGTGGCTTAGTCGGACAAGGTGATGGTTCATTAGCTACCGAAAATAGAGCTTTCGGTAGCTTACAGATTCAGACTTTGGCTTTGCTAGCAACCGAAAGCTAAAAAACTGGACAGAATGTTACCATTTTTGCACAGATCTGATTTTTACTGATCCAAACACCTCAAGGGAAGTTTATAATGTTATATAATAAGTAAAGGCATCGTGATCAAGGTTCTGTTCCATATTTAAAGGTGCCAGCAAGGTGGAGGCAAAGATATTTACTGAAATTAATGGTGTTTTTACTGTGAAAGGTCATCATTTTCAAACGATGATTCTGAGCGACAAAAGAATCATTTCTCAAAACGCTTCATGTTTTTTGTTCCTGACATGTCATAGAAAAATAACCTCTATCATTTTTACTACAGGTGTCACATATTGGGAGAATCGAATCCATCTTTGAGCCCTAATTTTTGGATCTCAGGATTTTCCTATTTGACACTTGTTTTTGAAATGCAGATCTCGGGAAAATTAAAGCGGTTTTCAATGATATGAGAGAGGGTTTTTTCTCAAAACAAATAAATATAAAATAAAATCTTTTGGCTTATACACAGGTGTCACAGATTTGGAGAACTGAACCCATCTCTGAGACCCATTTTTCAGCAGTTTGGCCAAATTAATGGCGTTTTACTATGTAGAGTCATCATTTTAAAATGATGATTATGGGCGACGGGAGAATTATTTTGCAAAACGCTCAGATTTTTTTGTGCCTAACACGTCATAGAACAATAACCTCTCTCATTTTTCCTACAAGTGTCATAGATTGGGAGAATCGAATCCATCTCTGAGCCCCATTTTTCAACGGTTTTGCCAGATAAAAGAGGATTTTTCGTAGTTTATTGAAAACGGTTTTGATTTTCTACCTTTAGCAGATTCGAGCCGGTGCTTGAGGATCTTGAACGTTTTTGTAAAGGCTATAAATCTTGTGACTCATGTAGAACAAGGTTTGGATTTTGGAGAGACTTTTCTATACTTGTATTCTCATACTTCCCGTTGCATCTTAGTTATATAAGCTTCTTTTGTTATTTGTGTCCAGATTTCTTTTCCTTCCTTTCTCTACTTGCAGTGAAATGTTTATTTCATGTTTGTTCATTTGTCTATGCTAGATAGCTGTAATCCTATCTTTGTATTGAGGATTGGACAACAAGTATCATTTGTTTATTGTGATTAGCCATTTATATATTCTGTGTATGAGTCTGCTAGCACGATAAGAATTCTACTCTCATTTACCCTTTATAAAGTCTCTGAACATCAGTAGTTAAAAGCCTTGTCTACCTGAATGTGTCCATGCACGTTTTTAGTCATCGAACTTGATCCAAACATACCCCATCATTTAAAGTAATATTAATTTACTAGGCTCTTTCGATTGCAACCTAGAAAGACTCCTGGAGAGCTAACAAATTGGCACCGCTGCCGGGGAGAGGAGTTCGAAGCAAGTTTCCCTAGGAGACGACTTAGTTTCAACTTTTGATGATAGACAAAGGCTGGGAATTGTATTGGTTGTAAGCATCTATCTGGAGACTCCACGTTTAAAGACTCCACTGGGGAAAATCCGGTTGACAAAGATGAAGGGGTAGAAATGTAAAACGAGGTATTAGTTTATGAGCTTTCTTCATGAACTGTTTGTTCTCTATCAGCTCTTTCATGCTTTTTCCTTCACATGTCAAGAGGATCATCTTCTGTTTTTCATATTCGGATGATTATCATCCTTCTTTTATATATCCGTCTTTAGAAGAAGAAGAAATCAGCAGCCTTATGTTTTTAATGTTGATCCTATACCCTCATCACAGCCTATTCCTAAAGATGAGTTCTGCATTCAAATTCCTCCTGAATTAGATCGTTCTTATGACTTTGTGGAGGTTGAAATTGATTTAAAACCTACCCATACTTCAACATATTTTGCCTGAAATTTTGAGCCTTGACATCAACTTGTTATTCCTCATAATCAACCCACTACTTTTCAAACTAAAATTAGAATGAAGATGTTCAAGCCTTTAAAGATGCCCTATCTTCTTCATCCTTATCCTCTTGACTATTTTGAGTATCTTCCTCGGTTTGAAGATCATGTCACAGCTGAAAGACACTTAGCGGCTTTTGATAACTTCCTTGATCATTTTGAGATTATACATGAATATGTTGTTATGAGGCTGTTCTCCAAAACTTTGTTCAGAGATCCTATAGTATGGTTTAGCAATCTGAGAGTTGATTCCATTGGCTCTTGGATCGAGCTGCCCAATGCTTTTCTAAAGTATTGGGGTGAGAACAGATCTTTTGTTCAGTATCTCACTGATTTTTGCACTTTGAAGAGAGAAGAGAAAGAAGCTTTGGATGTTTTCAATAGAAGGTTCTACCGTGTTTATCATGACATGCCTTTGGAGATCTAGCCTACAGAGACTACCACCATGGTATACTATGTTATGGCTCAGCATTCAGATCTAGTCCTTCTTCTTAGATAAAGGAGATCATTATCCTTAATACAGCTGTTTGAAGATGCAGAAGAAGTAGAGGAGAATATGCGTGCTTCCAGGAAGGTCCGTGATCGGGATTGCTTTGAAAATCTGCATACATATGAACAAGGGAATTGTCAGTAGATTTCTGATTTTGAACAAGAAAATGATGAGTTTGAAACAGATATGGAACAATAGTATGAAGAGGAAAAGACTGCTATTTTTTATGATGACAAGTTGCTCTCAAAAACACAAGAAGGGCATCAATCTTCCACCAGAGAAGCAGTCATTTTTTAGTAGAAAGGTAATGACTATGAAGCAGTTTTAGAGAAGCAACAAGAAACTAAATATATTTCAGATTGTGAATCAATTCCTTCAACATCTGTTGAGTGCTCTAGAAACAAGTATGAGTCAGAAGGTTATGATCAGTTTTCTAATCAGGATGAGCCTATGATGACAGAGGATTGCATAGGCAATTATATGTTTTTAACTGATCCTTACTCATATGATTTTAACACTGTTTTATCATTATCTTCTGAGCACTTTTCTGAAGAGAAAGTTGTGATGATTAATAATCAAGATTTGAGCTCAAGGGAACATGAAGGTGGTCAGTCTTCTAGCAGAGGAATTGTCATGGCTGAGTAAGAGGCTGCCATAGATGTGCAGTTGTTTCCAGAAGACCAATATGTTTTTTTTTTTCCTTTTAAGGATCCAGTGGCAACATTCATGGAGTTATACATTTCAGAAAACTTGAAGATTTCAGATTTCCTCAGCTTGCCATTGTTTATAGGTAAGTATGGTTTCCTGGATAAGTTCTTATCACTGCGGTTACATTTCAGACATCAGCTGCTAATCAGTGATAAAGATGAGATTTCTTCAATTTTTAAATTGCTGGAATGGCTATTATGGAAGTCAGCATTTACCTAACCCGATTGCAGATCCGGTTAGAGTA
This sequence comes from Larix kaempferi, assembly GCA_027924585.1. Lineage (NCBI taxonomy): Eukaryota > Viridiplantae > Streptophyta > Pinopsida > Pinales > Pinaceae > Larix > Larix kaempferi. Next base: position 24,028 of record BSBM01002842.1, read on the forward strand.
GACTAGTGTAGGAAATAAGCTCATTGCCTGAGCATTTCTTTTCTTCCAGCTTACACCAGAAATAGAAGTTAGCTCGTGTGAATAAAGATAACTCTTGAAAGGTGTTCAGAGGGTGGTTGTATTACTGACTCCATGCCCAATGGAACTGCAAGTTCAAAACCTTCCATTGTAAATAACATTTCTTTTCTGTCAGTTTTGTAGTTTAAATGACTCCATATCCCAATGGAACACTAGAGGATAGGTTTGAATTTTGTTTTACAGGAAATGCATTGTATCTGTGGTTCTTGGAACCTCACAGGGAGGATTCCATCCTCGAGTAGGAGCCAAATGTTATCTCCCCAATAAAATTTGTCAAATCTATTTTATGTAGTGATAGGAATTCTTTAGTTTCTTCATTTTTATAAACATTTGAGGCATGTAATAACGTTTGCAACAACATTGGATATCATTTTTTCTTCAAAAGAAAATTCAGGTTTCGGTAGCTTAGGCAGACTAGGCGATGGTTCATTAGCTACCTAAAACCCATCTTTCGACAGCTTACAGAATGGAAGAAAAAACTCTTTAGCTACCAAAAGAAAAGGCACGTGTTAGGTATCGTGGAAAAGTTTTGGTGGCTTAGGCAGATAAGGCGATGGTTCATTAGCTACCGAAAACAAAGCTTTCGGTAGCTTACAGATTCAGACTTTGGCTTTGCTGGCAACCGAAAGCTAAAAAACTGGATAGAGTGTTACCATTTTTGCACAGATCTTATTTTTACTAATCCAAACACCTCAAGGGAAGCTTATAGTGTTATATAATAAGTAAAGGCATCGTGATCAAGGTTCTGTTCCATATTTAAAGGTGCCAGCAAGGTGGAGGCAAGGATATTTACTGAAATTAATGGTGTTTTTACTGTGAAAGGTCATCATTTTCAAACGATGATTCTGAGCGACAAAAGAATCATTTCTCAAAACGCTTCATGTTTTTTGTTCCTGACATGTCATAGAAAAATAACCTCTATCATTTTTACTACAGGTGTCACATATTGGGAGAATCGAATCCATCTCTGAGCCCTAATTTTTGGATCTCAGGATTTTCCTATTTGACACTTGTTTTTGAAATGCAGATCTCGGGAAAATTAAAGCGGTTTTCAATGATATGAGAGAGGGTTTTTCTCAAAACAAATAAATATAAAATAAAATCTTTTGGCTTATACACAGGTGTCACAGATTTGGAGAACTGAACCCATCTCTGAGCCCCATTTTTCAGCTGTTTGGCCAAATTAATGGCGTTTTACTATGTAGAGTCATCATTTTAAAATGATGATTATGGGCGACGGGAGAATTATTTTGCAAAACGCTCAGAGGTTTTTGTGCCTAACACGTCATAGAACAATAACCTCTCTCATTTTTCCTACAAGTGTCATAGATTGGGAGAATCGAATCCATCTCTGAGCCCCATTTTTCAACGGTTTTGCCAGATAAAAGAGGATTTTTCGTAGTTTATTGAAAACGGTTTTGATTTTCTACCTTTAGCAGATTCGAGCCGGTGCTTGAGGATATTGAACGTTTTTGTAAAGGCTATAAATCTTGTGACTCATGTAGAACAAGGTTTGGATTTTGGAGAGACTTTTCTATACTTGTATTCTCATACTTCCCGTTGCATCTTAGTTATATAAGCTTCTTTTGTTATTTGTGTCCAGATTTCTTTTCCTTCCTTTCTCTACTTGCAGTGAAATGTTTATTTCATGTTTGTTCATTTGTCTATGCTAGATAGCTGTAATCCTATCTTTGTATTGAGGATTGGACAACAAGTATCATTTGTTTATTGTGATTAGCCATTTATATATTCTGTGTATGAGTCTGCTAGCACGATAAGAATTCTACTCTCATTTACCCTTTATAAAGTCTCTGAACATCAGTAGTTAAAAGCCTTGTCTACCTGAATGTGTCCATGCACGTTTTTAGTCATCGAACTTGATCCAAACATACCCCATCATTTAAAGTAATATTAATTTACTAGGCTCTTTCGATTGCAACCTAGAAAGACTCCTGGAGAGCTAACAAATTGGCACCGCTGCCGGGGAGAGGAGTTCGAAGCAAGTTTCCCTAGGAGACGACTTAGTTTCAACTTTTGATGATAGACAAAGGCTGGGAATTGTATTGGTTGTAAGCATCTATCTGGAGACTCCACGTTTAAAGACTCCACTGGGGAAAATCCGGTTGACAAAGATGAAGGGGTAGAAATGTAAAACGAGGTATTAGTTTATGAGCTTTCTTCATGAACTGTTTGTTCTCTATCAGCTCTTTCATGCTTTTTCCTTCACATGTCAAGAGGATCATCTTCTGTTTTTCATATTCGGATGATTATCATCCTTCTTTTATATATCCGCCTTTAGAAGAAGAAGAAATCAGCAGCCTTATGTTTTTAATGTTGATCCTATACCCTCATCACAGCCTATTCCTAAAGATGAGTTCTGCATTCAAATTCCTCCTGAATTAGATCGTTCTTATGACTTTGTGGAGGTTGAAATTGATTTAAAACCTACCCATACTTCAACATATTTTTCCTGAAATTTTGAGCCTTGACATCAACTTGTTATTCCTCATAATCAACCCACTACTTTTCAAACTAAAATTAGAATGAAGATGTTCAAGCCTTTAAAGATGCCCTATCTTCTTCATCCTTATCCTCTTGACTATTTTGAGTATCTTCCTCGGTTTGAAGATCATGTCACAGCTGAAAGACACTTAGCGGCTTTTGATAACTTCCTTGATCATTTTGAGATTATACATGAATATGTTGTTATGAGGCTGTTCTCCAAAACTTTGTTCAGAGATCCTATAGTATGGTTTAGCAATCTGAGAGTTGATTCCATTGGCTCTTGGATCGAGCTGCCCAATGCTTTTCTAAAGTATTGGGGTGAGAACAGATCTTTTGTTCAGTATCTCACTGATTTTTGCACTTTGAAGAGAGAAGAGAAAGAAGCTTTGGATGTTTTCAATAGAAGGTTCTACCGTGTTTATCATGACATGCCTTTGGAGATCTAGCCTACAGAGACTACCACCATGGTATACTATGTTATGGCTCAGCATTCAGATCTAGTCCTTCTTCTTAGAGAAAGGAGATCATTATCCTTAATACAGCTGTTTGAAGATGCAGAAGAAGTAGAGGAGAATATGCGTGCTTCCAGGAAGGTCCGTGATCGGGATTGCTTTGAAAATCTGCATACATATGAACAAGGGAATTGTCAGTAGATTTCTGATTTTGAACAAGAAAATGATGAGTTTGAAACAGATATGGAACAATAGTATGAAGAGGAAAAGACTGCTATTTTTTATGATGACAAGTTGCTCTCAAAAACACAAGAAGGGCATCAATATTCCACCAGAGAAGCAGTCATTTTTTAGTAGAAAGGTAATGACTATGAAGCAGTTTTAGAGCAGCAACAAGAAACTAAATATATTTCAGATTGTGAATCAATTCCTTCAACATCTGTTGAGTGCTCTAGAAACAAGTATGAGTCAGAAGGTTATGATCAGTTTGCTAATCAGGATGAGCCTATGATGACAGAGGATTGCATAGGCAATTATATGTTTTTAACTGATCCTTACTCATATGATTTTAACACTGTTTTATCATTATCTTCTGAGCACTTTTCTGAAGAGAAAGTTGTGATGATTAATAATCAAGATTTGAGCTCAAGGGAACATGAAGGTGGTCAGTCTTCTAGCAGAGGAATTGTCATGGCTGAGTAAGAGGCTGCCATAGATGTGCAGTTGTTTCCAGAAGACCAATATGTTTATTATTTTCCTTTTAAGGATCCAGTGGCAACATTCATGGAGTTATACATTTCAGAAAACTTGAAGATTTCAGATTTCCTCATCTTGCCATTGTTTATAGGTAAGTATGGTTTCCTGGATAAGTTCTTATCACTGCGGTTACATTTCAGACATCAGCTGCTAATCAGTGATAAAGATGAGATTTCTTCAATTTTTAAATTGCTGGAATGGCTATTATGGAAGTCAGCATTTACCTAACCCGATTGCAGATCCGGTTAGAGTAGACTAGTGTAGGAAATAAGCTCATTGCCTGAGCATTTCTTTTCTTCCAGCTTACACCAGAAATAGAAGTTAGCTCGTGTGAATAAAGATAACTCTTGAAAGGTGTTCAGAGGGTGGTTGTATTACTGACTCCATGCCCAATGGAACTGCAAGTTCAAAACCTTCCATTGTAAATAACATTTCCTTTCTGTCAGTTTTGCAGTTTAAATGACTCCATATCCCAATGGAACACTAGAGGATAGGTTTGAATTTTGTTTTACAGGAAATGCATTGTATCTGTGGTTCTTGGAACCTCACAGGGAGGATTCCATCCTCGAGTAGGAGCCAAATGTTATCTCCCCAATAATATTTGTCAAATCTATTTTATGTAGTGATAGGAATTCTTTAGTTTCTTCACTTTTATAAACATTTGAGGCATGTAATAACGTTTGCAACAACATTGGATATCATTTTTTCTTCAAAAGAAAATTCAGGTTTCGGTAGCTTAGGCAGACTAGGCGATGGTTCATTAGCTACCTAAAACCCATCTTTCGACAGCTTACAGAATGGAAGACAAAAATCTTTAGCTACCAAAAGAAAAGGCACGTGTTAGGTATCGTGGAAAATTTTTGGTGGCTTAGGCAGACAAGGCGATGGTTCATTAGCTACCGAAAACAGAGCTTTCGGTAGCTTACAGATTCAGACTTTGGCTTTGCTAGCAACCGAAAGCTAAAAAACTGGATAGAGTGTTACCATTTTTGCACAGATCTTATTTTTACTAATCCAAACACCTCAAGGGAAGCTTATAGTGTTATATAATAAGTAAAGGCATCGTGATCAAGGTTCTGTTCCATATTTAAAGGTGCCAGCAAGGTGGAGGCAAGGATATTTACTGAAATTAATGGTGTTTTTACTGTGAAAGGTCATCATTTTCAAACGATGATTCTGAGCGACAAAAGAATCATTTCTCAAAACGCTTCATGTTTTTTGTTCCTGACATGTCATAGAAAAATAACCTCTATCATTTTTACTACAGGTGTCACATATTGGGAGAATCGAATCCATCTCTGAGCCCTAATTTTTGTATCTCAGGATTTTCCTATTTGACACTTGTTTTTGAAATGCAGATCTCGGGAAAATTAAAGCGGTTTTCAATGATATGAGAGAGGGTTTTTCTCAAAACAAATAAATATAAAATAAACTCTTTTGGCTTATACACAGGTGTCACAGATTTGGAGAACTGAACCCATCTCTGAGCCCCATTTTTCAGCAGTTTGGCCAAATTAATGGCGTTTTACTATGTAGAGTCATCATTTTAAAATGATGATTATGGGCGACGGGAGAATTATTTTGCAAAACGCTCAGAGGTTTTTGTGCCTAACACGTCATAGAACAATAACCTCTCTCATTTTTCCTACAAGTGTCATAGATTGGGAGAATCGAATCCATCTCTGAGCCTCATTTTTCAACGGTTTTGCCAGATAAAAGAGGATTTTTCGTAGTTTATTGAAAACGGTTTTGATTTTCTACCTTTAGCAGATTCGAGCCGGTGCTTGAGGATCTTGAACGTTTTTGTAAAGGCTATAAATCTTGTGACTCATGTAGAACAAGGTTTGGATTTTGGAGAGACTTTTCTATACTTGTATTCTCATACTTCCCGTTGCATCTTAGTTATATAAGCTTCTTTTGTTATTTGTGTCCAGATTTCTTTTCCTTCCTTTCTCTACTTGCAGTGAAATGTTTATTTCATGTTTGTTCATTTGTCTATGCTAGATAGCTGTAATCCTATCTTTGTATTGAGGATTGGACAACAAGTATCATTTGTTTATTGTGATTAGCCATTTATATATTCTGTGTATGAGTCTGCTAGCACGATAAGAATTCTACTCTCATTTACCCTTTATAAAGTCTCTGAACATCAGTAGTTAAAAGCCTTGTCTACCTGAATGTGTCCATGCACGTTTTTAGTCATCGAACTTGATCCAAACATACCCCATCATTTAAAGTAATATTAATTTACTAGGCTCTTTCGATTGCAACCTAGAAAGACTCCTGGAGAGCTAACAAATTGGCACCGCTGCCGGGGAGAGGAGTTCGAAGCAAGTTTCCCTAGGAGACGACTTAGTTTCAACTTTTGATGATAGACAAAGGATGGGAATTGTATTGGTTGTAAGCATCTATCTGGAGACTCCACGTTTAAAGACTCCACTGGGGAAAATCCGGTTGACAAAGATGAAGGGGTAGAAATGTAAAACGAGGTATTAGTTTATGAGCTTTCTTCATGAACTGTTTGTTCTCTATCAGCTCTTTCATGCTTTTTCCTTCACATGTCAAGAGGATCATCTTCTGTTTTTCATATTCGGATGATTATCATCCTTCTTTTATATATCCGCCTTTAGAAGAAGAAGAAATCAGCAGCCTTATGTTTTTAATGTTGATCCTATACCCTCATCACAGCCTATTCCTAAAGATGAGTTCTGCATTCAAATTCCTCCTGAATTATATCGTTCTTATGACTTTGTGGAGGTTGAAATTGATTTAAAACCTACCCATACTTCAACATATTTTGCCTCAAATTTTGAGCCTTGACATCAACTTGTTATTCCTCATAATCAACCCACTACTTTTCAAACTAAAATTAGAATGAAGATGTTCAAGCCTTTAAAGATGCCCTATCTTCTTCATCCTTATCCTCTTGACTATTTTGAGTATCTTCCTCGGTTTGAAGATCATGTCACAGCTGAAAGACACTTAGCGGCTTTTGATAACTTCCTTGATCATTTTGAGATTATATATGAATATGTTGTTATGAGGCTGTTCTCCAAAACTTTGTTCACAGATCCTATAGTATGGTTTAGCAATCTGAGAGTTGATTCCATTGGCTCTTGGATCGAGCTGCCCAATGCTTTTCTAAAGTATTGGGGTGAGAACAGATCTTTTGTTCAGTATCTCACTGATTTTTGCACTTTGAAGAGAGAAGAGAAAGAAGCTTTGGATGTTTTCAATAGAAGGTTCTACCGTGTTTATCATGACATGCCTTTGGAGATCTAGCCTACAGAGACTACCACCATGGTATACTATGTTATGGCTCAGCATTCAGATCTAGTCCTTCTTCTTAGAGAAAGGAGATCATTATCCTTAATACAGCTGTTTGAAGATGCAGAAGAAGTAGAGGAGAATATGCGTGCTTCCAGGAAGGTCCGTGATCGGGATTGCTTTGAAAATCTGCATACATATGAACAAGGGAATTGTCAGTAGATTTCTGATTTTGAACAAGAAAATGATGAGTTTGAAACAGATATGGAACAATAGTATGAAGAGGAAAAGACTGCTATTTTTTATGATGACAAGTTGCTCTCAAAAACACAAGAAGGGCATCAATCTTCCACCAGAGAAGCAGTCATTTTTTAGTAGAAAGGTAATGACTATGAAGCAGTTTTAGAGCAGCAACAAGAAACTAAATATATTTCAGATTGTGAATCAATTCCTTCAACATCTGTTGAGTGCTCTAGAAACAAGTATGAGTCAGAAGGTTATGATCAGTTTGCTAATCAGGATGAGCCTATGATGACAAGGGATTGCATAGGCAATTATATGTTTTTAACTGATCCTTACTCATATGATTTTAACACTGTTTTATCATTATCTTCTGAGCACTTTTCTGAAGAGAAAGATGTGATGATTAATAATCAAGATTTGAGCTCAAGGGAACATGAAGGTGGTCAGTCTTCTAGCAGAGGAATTGTCATGGCTGAGTAAGAGGCTGCCATAGATGTGCAGTTGTTTCCAGAAGACCAATATGTTTATTATTTTCCTTTTAAGGATCCAGTGGCAACATTCATGGAGTTATACATTTCAGAAAACTTGAAGATTTCAGATTTCCTCAGCTTGCCATTGTTTATAGGTAAGTATGGTTTCCTGGATAAGTTCTTATCACTGCGGTTACATTTCAGACATCAGCTGCTAATCAGTGATAAAGATGAGATTTCTTCAATTTTTAAATTGCTGGAATGGCTATTATGGAAGTCAGCATTTACCTAACCCGATTGCAGATCCGGTTAGAGTAGACTAGTGTAGGAAATAAGCTCATTGCCTGAGCATTTCTTTTCTTCTAGCTTACACCAGAAATAGAAGTTAGCTCGTGTGAATAAAGATAACTCTTGAAAGGTGTTCAGAGGGTGGTTGTATTACTGACTCCATGCCCAATGGAACTGCAAGTTCAAAACCTTCCATTGTAAATAAAATTTCTTTTCTGTCAGTTTTGCAGTTTAAATGACTCCATATCCCAATGGAACACTAGAGGATAGGTTTGAATTTTGTTTTACAGGAAATGCATTGTATCTGTGGTTCTTGGAACCTCACAGGGAGGATTCCATCCTCGAGTAGGAGCCAAATGTTATCTCCCCAATAAAATTTGTCAAATCTATTTTATGTAGTGATAGGAATTCTTTAGTTTCTTCATTTTTATAAACATTTGAGGCATGTAATAACGTTTGCAACAACATTGGATATCATTTTTTCTTCAAAAGAAAATTCAGGTTTCGGTAGCTTAGGCAGACTAGGCGATGGTTCATTAGCTACCTAAAACCCATCTTTCGACAGCTTACAGAATGGAAGACAAAACTCTTTAGCTACCAAAAGAAAAGGCACGTGTTAGGTATCGTGGAAAATTTTTGGTGGCTTAGGCAGACAAGGCGATGGTTCATTAGCTACCGAAAACAGAGCTTTCGGTAGCTTACAGATTCAGACTTTGGCTTTGCTAGCAACCGAAAGCTAAAAAACTGGATAGAGTGTTACCATTTTTGCACAGATCTTATTTTTACTAATCCAAACACCTCAAGGGAAGCTTATAGTGTTATATAATAAGTAAAGGCATCGTGATCAAGGTTCTGTTCCATATTTAAAGGTGCCAGCAAGGTGGAGGCAAGGATATTTACTGAAATTAATGGTGTTTTTACTGTGAAAGGTCATCATTTTCAAACGATGATTCTGAGCGACAAAAGAATCATTTCTCAAAACGCTTCATGTTTTTTGTTCCTGACATGTCATAGAAAAATAACCTCTATCATTTTTACTACAGGTGTCACATATTGGGAGAATCGAATCCATCTCTGAGCCCTAATTTTTGGATCTCAGGATTTTCCTATTTGACACTTGTTTTTGAAATGCAGATCTCGGGAAAATTAAAGCGGTTTTCAATGATATGAGAGAGGGTTTTTCTCAAAACAAATAAATATAAAATAAACTCTTTTGGCTTATACACAGGTGTCACAGATTTGGAGAACTGAACCCATCTCTGAGCCCCATTTTTCAGCAGTTTGGCCAAATTAATAGCGTTTTACTATGTAGAGTCATCATTTTAAAATGATGATTATGGGCGACGGGAGAATTATTTTGCAAAACGCTCAATGGTTTTTGTGACTAACACGTCATAGAACAATAACCTCTCTCATTTTTCCTACAAGTGTCATAGATTGGGAGAATCGAATCCATCTCTGAGCCCCATTTTTCAACGGTTTTGCCAGATAAAAGAGGATTTTTCGTAGTTTATTGAAAACGGTTTTGATTTTCTACCTTTAGCAGATTCGAGCCGGTGCTTGAGGATCTTGAACGTTTTTGTAAAGGATATAAATCTTGTGACTCATGTAGAACAAGGTTTGGATTTTGGAGAGACTTTTCTATACTTGTATTCTCATACTTCCCGTTGCATCTTAGTTATATAAGCTTCTTTTGTTATTTGTGTCCAGATTTCTTTTCCTTCCTTTCTCTACTTGCAGTGAAATGTTTATTTCATGTTTGTTCATTTGTCTATGCTAGATAGCTGTAATCCTATCTTTGTATTGAGGATTGGACAACAAGTATCATTTGTTTATTGTGATTAGCCATTTATATATTCTGTGTATGAGTCTGCTAGCACGATAAGAATTCTACTCTCATTTACCCTTTATAAAGTCTCTGAACATCAGTAGTTAAAAGCCTTGTCTACCTGAATGTGTCCATGCACGTTTTTAGTCATCGAACTTGATCCAAACATACCCCATCATTTAAAGTAATATTAATTTACTAGGCTCTTTCGATTGCAACCTAGAAAGACTCCTGGAGAGCTAACAAATTGGCACCGCTGCCGGGGAGAGGAGTTCGAAGCAAGTTTCCCTAGGAGACGACTTAGTTTCAACTTTTGATGATAGACAAAGGCTGGGAATTGTATTGGTTGTAAGCATCTATCTGGAGACTCCACGTTTAAAGACTCCACTGGGGAAAATCCGGTTGACAAAGATGAAGGGGTAGAAATGTAAAACGAGGTATTAGTTTATGAGCTTTCTTCATGAACTGTTGTTGTTCTCTATCAGCTCTTTCATGCTTTTTCCTTCACATGTCAAGAGGATCATCTTCTGTTTTTCATATTCGGATGATTATCATCCTTCTTTTATATATCCGCCTTTAGAAGAAGAAGAAATCTGCAGCCTTATGTTTTTAATGTTGATCCTATACCCTCATCACAGCCTATTCCTAAAGATGAGTTCTGAATTCAAATTCCTCCTGAATTAGATCGTTCTTATGACTTTGTGGAGGTTGAAATTGATTTAAAACCTACCCATACTTCAACATATTTTGCCTCAAATTTTGAGCCTTGACATCAACTTGTTATTCCTCATAATTAACCCACTACTTTTCAAACTAAAATTAGAATGAAGATGTTCAAGCCTTTAAAGATGCCCTATCTTCTTCATCCTTATCCTCTTGACTATTTTGAGTATCTTCCTCGGTTTGAAGATCATGTCACAGCTGAAAGACACTTAGAGGCTTTTGAGAACTTCCTTGATCATTTTGAGATTATACATGAATATGTTGTTATGAGGCTGTTCTCCAAAACTTTGTTCAGAGATCCTACAGTATGGTTTAGCAATCTGAGAGTTGATTCCATTGGCTCTTGGATCGAGCTGCCCAATGCTTTTCTAAAGTATTGGGGTGAGAACAGATCTTTTGTTCAGTATCTCACTGATTTTTGCACTTTGAAGAGAGAAGAGAAAGAAGCTTTGGATGTTTTCAATAGAAGGTTCTACCGTGTTTATCATGACATGCCTTTGGAGATCTAGCCTACAGAGACTACTACCATGGTATACTATGTTATGGCTCAGCATTCAGATCTAGTCCTTCTTCTTAGAGAAAGGAGATCATTATCCTTAAGACAGCTGTTTGAAGATGCAGAAGAAGTAGAGTAGAATATACGTGCTTCCAGGAAGGTCCGTGATCAGGATTGCTTTGAAAATCTGCATACATATGAACAAGGGAACTGTCAGTAGATTTCTGATTTTGAACAAGAAAATGATGAGTTTGAAACAGATATGGAACAATAGTATGAAGAGGAAAAGACTGCTATTTTTTATGATGACAAGTTGCTCTCAAAAACACAAGAAGGGCATCAATCTTCCACCAGAGAAGCAGTCATTTTTTAGTAGAAAGGTAATGACTATGAAGCAGTTTTAGAGCAGCAACAAGAAACTAAATATATTTCAGATTGTGAATCAATTCCTTCAACATCTGTTGAGTGCTCTAGAAACAAGTATGAGTCAGAAGGTTATGATCAGTTTGCTAATCAGGATGAACCTATGATGACAGAGGATTACATAAGCAATTATATGTTTTTAACTGATCCTTACTCATATGATTTTAACACTGTTTTATCATTATCTTCTGAGCACTTTTCTGAAGAGAAAGTTGTGATGATTAATAATCAAGATTTGAGCTCAAGGGAACATGAAGGTGGTCAGTCTTCTAGCAGAGGAATCGTCATGGCTGAGTAAGAGGCTGCCATAGATGTGCAGTTGTTTCCAGAAGACCAATATGTTTATTATTTTCCTTTTAAGGATCCAGTGGCAACATTCATGGAGTTATACATTTCAGAAAACTTGAAGATTTCAGATTTCCTCAGCTTGCCATTGTTTATAGGTAAGTATGGTTTCCTGGATAAGTTCTTATCACTGCGGTTACATTTCAGACATCAGCTGCTAATCAGTGATAAAGATGAGATTTCTTCAATTTTTAAATTGCTGGAATGGCTATTATGGAAGTCAGCATTTACCTAACCCGATTGCAGATCCGGTTAGAGTAGACTAGTGTAGGAAATAAGCTCATTGCCTGAGCATTTCTTTTCTTCCAGCTTACAACAGAAATAGAAGTTAGCTCGTGTGAATAAAGATAACTCTTGAAAGGTGTTCAGAGGGTGGTTGTATTACTGACTCCATGCCCAATGGAACTGCAAGTTCAAAACCTTACATTGTAAATAACATTTCTTTTCTGTCAGTTTTGAAGTTTAAATGACTCCATATCCCAATGGAACACTAGAGGATAGGTTTGAATTTTTTTTTACAGGAAATGCATTGTATCTGTGGTTCTTGGAACCTCACAGGGAGGATTCCATCCTCGAGTAGGAGCCAAATGTTATCTCCCCAATAAAATTTGTCAAATCTATTTTATGTAGTGATAGGAATTCTTTAGTTTCTTCATTTTTATAAACATTTGAGGCATGTAATAACGTTTGCAACAACATTGGATATCATTTTTTCTTCAAAAGAAAATTCAGGTTTCGGTAGCTTAGGCAGACTAGGCGATGGTTCATTAGCTACCTAAAACCCATCTTTCGACAGCTTACAGAATGGAAGACAAAACTCTTTAGCTACCAAAAGAAAAGGCACATGTTAGGTATCGTGGAAAAGTTTTGGTGGCTTAGGCAGACAAGGCGATGGTTCATTAGCTACCGAAAACAGAGCTTTCGGTAGCTTACAGATTCAGACTTTGGCTTTGCTAGCAACCGAAAGCTAAAAAACTGGATAGAGTGTTACCATTTTTGCACAGATCTTATTTTTACTAATCCAAACACCTCAAGGGAAGCTTATAGTGTTATATAATAATTAAAGGCATCGTGATCAAGGTTCTGTTCCAGATTTAAAGGTGCCAGTAAGGTGGAGGCAAGGATATTTACTGAAATTAATGGTGTTTTTACTGTGAAAGGTCATCATTTTCAAACCATGATTCTGAGCGACAAAAGAATCATTTCTCAAAACGTTTCATGTTTTTTGTTCCTGACATGTCATAGAAAAATAACCTCTATCATTTTTACTACAGGTGTCACATATTGGGAGAATCGAATCCATCTCTGAGCCCTAATTTTTGGATCTCGGGATTTTCCTATTTGACACTTGTTTTTGAAATGCAGATCTCGGGAAAATTAAAGCGGTTTTCAATGATATGAGAGAGGGTTTTTCTCAAAACAAATAAATATAAAATAAAATCTTTTGGCTTATACACAGGTGTCACAGATTTGGAGAACTGAACCCATCTCTGAGCCCCATTTTTCATCAGTTTGGCCAAATTCATGGCGTTTTACTATGTAGAGTCATCATTTTAAAATGATGATTATGGGCGACGGGAGAATTATTTTGCAAAACGCTCAGAGGTTTTTGTGCCTAACACGTCATAGAACAATAACCTCTCTCATTTTTCCTACAAGTGTCATAGATTGGGAGAATCGAATCCATCTCTGAGCCCCATTTTTCAACGGTTTTGCCAGATAAAAGAGGATTTTTCGTAGTTTATTGAAAACGGTTTTGATTTTCTACCTTTAGCAGATTCGAGCCGGTGCTTGAGGATCTTGAACGTTTTTGTAAAGGCTATAAATCTTGTGACTCATGTAGAACAAGGTTTGGATTTTGGAGAGACTTTTCTATACTTGTATTCTCATACTTCCCGTTGCATCTTAGTTATATAAGCTTCTTTTGTTATTTGTGTCCAGATTTCTTTTCCTTCCTTTCTCTACTTGCAGTGAAATGTTTATTTCATGTTTGTTCATTTGTCTATGCTAGATAGCTGTAATCCTATCTTTGTATTGAGGATTGGACAACAAGTATCATTTGTTTATTGTGATTAGCCATTTATATATTCTGTGTATGAGTCTGCTAGCACGATAAGAATTCTACTCTCATTTACCCTTTATAAAGACTCTGAACATGAGTAGTTAAAAGCCTTGTCTACCTGAATGTGTCCATGCACGTTTTTAGTCATCGAACTTGATCCAAACATACCCCATCATTTAAAGTAATATTAATTTACTAGGCTCTTTCGATTGCAACCTAGAAAGACTCCTGGAGAGCTAACAAATTGGCACCGCTGCCGGGGAGAGGAGTTCGAAGCAAGTTTCCCTAGGAGACGACTTAGTTTCAACTTTTGATGATAGACAAAGGCTGGGAATTGTATTGGTTGTAAGCATCTATCTGGAGACTCCACGTTTAAAGACTCCACTGGGGAAAATCCGGTTGACAAAGATGAAGGGGTAGAAATGTAAAACGAGGTATTAGTTTATGAGCTTTCTTCATGAACTGTTGTTGTTCTCTATCAGCTCTTTCATGCTTTTTCCTTCACATGTCAAGAGGATCATCTTCTGTTTTTCATATTCGGATGATTATCATCCTTCTTTTATATATCCGCCTTTAGAAGAAGAAGAAATCTGCAGCCTTATGTTTTTAATGTTGATCCTATACCCTCATCACAGCCTATTCCTAAAGATGAGTTCTGCATTCAAATTCCTCCTGAATTAGATCGTTCTTATGACTTTGTGGAGGTTGAAATTGATTTAAAACCTACCCATACTTCAACATATTTTGCCTCAAATTTTGAGCCTTGACATCAACTTGTTATTCCTCATAATCAACCCACTACTTTTCAAACTAAAATTAGAATGAAGATGTTCAAGCCTTTAAAGATGCCCTATCTTCTTCATCCTTATCCTCTTGACTATTTTGAGTATCTTCCTCGGTTTGAAGATCATGTCACAGCTGAAAGACACTTAGCGGCTTTTGAGAACTTCCTTGATCATTTTGAGATTATACATGAATATGTTGTTATGAGGCTGTTCTCCAAAACTTTGTTCAGAGATCCTACAGTATGGTTTAGCAATCTGAGAGTTGATTCCATTGGCTCTTGGATCGAGCTGCCCAATGCTTTTCTAAAGTATTGGGGTGAGAACAGATCTTTTGTTCAGTATCGCACTGATTTTTGCACTTTGAAGAGAGAAGAGAAAGAAGCTTTGGATGTTTTCAATAGAAGGTTCTACCGTGTTTATCATGACATGCCTTTGGAGATCTAGCCTACAGAGACTACTACCATGGTATACTATGTTATGGCTCAGCATTCAGATCTAGTCCTTCTTCTTAGAGAAAGGAGATCATTATCCTTAAGACAGCTGTTTGAAGATGCAGAAGAAGTAGAGGAGAATATACGTGCTTCCAGGAAGGTCCGTGATCGGGATTACTTTGAAAATCTGCATACATATGAACAAGGGAACTGTCAGTAGATTTCTGATTTTGAACAAGAAAATGATGAGTTTGAAACAGATATGGAACCATAGTATGAAGAGGAAAAGACTGCTATTTTTTATGATGACAAGTTGCTCTCAAAAACACAAGAAGGGCATCAATCTTCCACCAGAGAAGCAGTCATTTTTTAGTAGAAAGGTAATGACTATGAAGCAGTTTTAGAGCAGCAACAAGAAACTAAATATATTTCAGATTGTGAATCAATTCCTTCAACATCTGTTGAGTGCTCTAGAAACAAGTATGAGTCAGAAGGTTATGATTAGTTTGCTAATCAGGATGAGCCTATGATGACAGAGGATTGCATAGGCAATTATATGTTTTTAACTGATCCTTACTCATATGATTTTAACACTGTTTTATCATTATCTTCTGAGCACTTTTCTGAAGAGAAAGTTGTGATGATTAATAATCAAGATTTGAGCTCAAGGGAACATGAAGGTGGCCAGTCTTCTAGCAGAGGAATTGTCATGGCTGAGTAAGAGGCTGCCATAGATGTGCAGTTGTTTCCATAAGACCAATATGTTTATTATTTTCCTTTTAAGGATCCAGTGGCAACATTCATGGAGTTATACATTTCAGAAAACTTGAAGATTTCAGATTTCCTCAGCTTGCCATTGTTTATAGGTAAGTATGGTTTCCTGGATAAGTTCTTATCACTGCGGTTACATTTCAGACATCAGCTGCTAATCAGTGATAAAGATGAGATTTCTTCAATTTTTAAATTGCTGGAATGGCTATTATGGAAGTCAGCATTTACCTAACCCGATTGCAGATCCGGTTAGAGTAGACTAGTGTAGGAAATAAGCTCATTGCCTGAGCATTTCTTTTCTTCCAGCTTACAACAGAAATAGAAGTTAGATCGTGTGAATAAAGATAACTCTTGAAAGGTGTTCAGAGGGTGGTTGTATTACTGACTCCATGCCCAATGGAACTGCAAGTTCAAAACCTTCCATTGTAAATAACATTTCTTTTCTGTCAGTTTTGCAGTTTAAATGACTCCATATCCCAATGGAACACTAGAGGATAGGTTTGAATTTTGTTTTACAGGAAATGCATTGTATCTGTGGTTCTTGGAACCTCACAGGGAGGATTCCATCCTCGAGTAGGAGCCAAATGTTATCTCCCCAATAAAATTTGTCAAATCTATTTTATGTAGTGATAGGAATTCTTTAGTTTCTTCATTTTTATAAACATTTGAGGCATGTAATAACGTTTGCAACAACATTGGATATCATTTTTTCTTCAAAAGAAAATTCAGGTTTCGGTAGCTTAGGCAGACTAGGCGATGGTTCATTAGCTACCTAAAACCCATCTTTCGACAGCTTACAGAATGGAAGACAAAACTCTTTAGCTACCAAAAGAAAAGGCACTTTATAGGTATCGTGGAAAAGTTTTGGTGGCTTAGGCAGACAAGGCGATGGTTCATTAGCTACCAAAAACAGAGCTTTCGGTAGCTTACAGATTCAGACTTTGGCTTTGCTAGCAACCGAAAGCTAAAAAACTGGATAGAGTGTTACCATTTTTGCACAGATCTTATTTTTACTAATCCAAACACCTCAAGGGAAGCTTATAGTGTTATATAATAAGTAAAGGCATCGTGATCAAGGTTCTGTTCCATATTTAAAGGTGCCAGCAAGGTGGAGGCAAGGATATTTACTGAAATTAATGGTGTTTTTACTGTGAAAGGTCATCATTTTCAAACGATGATTCTGAGCGACAAAAGAATCATTTCTCAAAACGCTTCATGTTTTTTGTTCCTGACATGTCATAGAAAAATAACCTCTATCATTTTTACTACAGGTGTCACATATTGGGAGAATCGAATCCATCTCTGAGCCCTAATTTTTGGATCTCAGGATTTTCCTATTTGACACTTGTTTTTGAAATGCAGATCTCGGGAAAATTAAAGCGGTTTTCAATGATATGAGAGAGGATTTTTCTCAAAACAAATAAATATAAAATAAACTCTTTTGTCTTATACACAGGTATCACAGATTTGGAGAACTGAACCCATCTCTGAGCCCCATTTTTCAGCAGTTTGGCCAAATTAATGGCGTTTTACTATGTAGAGTCATCATTTTAAAATGATGATTATGGGCGACGGGAGAATTATTTTGCAAAACGATCAGAGGTTTTTGTGCCTAACATGTCATAGAACAATAACCTCTCTCATTTTTCCTACAAGTGTCATAGATTGGGAGAATCGAATCCATCTCTGAGCCCCATTTTTCGACGGTTTTGCCAAATAAAAGAGGATTTTTCGTAGTTTATTGAAAACGGTTTTGATTTTCTACCTTTAGCAGATTCGAGCCGGTGCTTGAGGATCTTGAACGTTTTTGTAAAGGCTATAAATCTTGTGACTCATGTAGAACAAGGTTTGGATTTTGGAGAGACTTTTCTATACTTGTATTCTCATACTTCCCGTTGCATCTTAGTTATATAAGCTTCTTTTGTTATTTGTGTCCAGATTTCTTTTCCTTCCTTTCTCTACTTGCAGTGAAATGTTTATTTCATGTTTGTTCATTTGTCTATGCTAGATAGCTGTAATCCTATCTTTGTATTGAGGATTGGACAACAAGTATCATTTGTTTATTGTGATTAGCCATTTATATATTCTGTGTATGAGTCTGCTAGCACGATAAGAATTCTACTCTCATTTACCCTTTATAAAGTCTCTGAACATCAGTAGTTAAAAGCCTTGTCTACCTGAATGTGTCCATGCACGTTTTTAGTCATCGAACTTGATCCAAACATACCCCATCATTTAAAGTAATATTAATTTACTAGGCTCTTTCGATTGCAACCTAGAAAGACTCCTGGAGAGCTAACAAATTGGCACCGCTGCCGGGGAGAGGAGTTCGAAGCAAGTTTCCCTAGGAGACGACTTAGTTTCAAATTTTGATGATAGACAAAGGCTGGGAATTGTATTGGTTGTAAGAATCTATCTGGAGACTCCACGTTTAAAGACTCCACTGGGGAAAATCCGGTTGACAAAGATGAAGGGGTAGAAATGTAAAACGAGGTATTAGTTTATGAGCTTTCTTCATGAACTGTTGTTGTTCTCTATCAGCTCTTTCATGCTTTTTACTTCACATGTCAAGAGGATCATCTTCTGTTTTTCATATTCGGATGATTATCATCCTTCTTTTATATATCCGCCTTTAGAAGAAGAAGAAATCTGCAGCCTTATGTTTTTAATGTTGATCCTATACACTCATCACAGCCTATTCCTAAAGATGAGTTCTGCATTCAAATTCCTCCTGAATTAGATCGTTCTTATGACTTTGTGGAGGTTGAAATTGATTTAAAACCTACCCATACTTCAACATATTTTGCCTCAAATTTTGAGCCTTGACATCAACTTGTTATTCCTCATAATCAACCCACTACTTTTCAAACTAAAATTAGAATGAAGATGTTCAAGCCTTTAAAGATGCCCTATCTTCTTCATCCTTATCCTCTTGACTATTTTGAGTATCTTCCTCGGTTTGAAGATCATGTCACAGCTGAAAGACACTTAGCGGCTTTTGAGAACTTCCTTGATCATTTTGAGATTATACATGAATATGTTGTTATGAGTCTGTTCTCCAAAACTTTGTTCAGAGATCCTACAGTATGGTTTAGCAATCTAAGAGTTGATTCCATTGGCTCTTGGATCGAGCTTCCCAATGCTTTTCTAAAGTATTGGGGTGAGAACAGATCTTTTGTTCAGTATCTCACTGATTTTTGCACTTTGAAGAGAGAAGAGAAAGAAGCTTTGGATGTTTTCAATAGAAGGTTCTACCGTGTTTATCATGACATGCCTTTGGAGATCTAGCCTACAGAGACTACTACCATGGTATACTATGTTATGGCTCAGCATTCAGATCTAGTCCTTCTTCTTAGAGAAAGGATCTCATTATCCTTAAGACAGCTGTTTGAAGATGCAGAAGAAGTAGAGGAGAATATACGTGCTTCCAGGAAGGTCCGTGATCGGGATTGCTTTGAAAATCTGCATACATATGAACAAGGGAACTGTCAGTAGATTTCTGATTTTGAACAAGAAAATGATGAGTTTGAAACAGATATGGAACAATAGTATGAAGAGGAAAAGACTGCTATTTTTTATGATGACAAGTTGCTCTCAAAAACACAAGAAGGGCATCAATCTTCCACCAGAGAAGCAGTCATTTTTTAGTAGAAAGGTAATGACTATGAAGCAGTTTTAGAGCAGCAACAAGAAACTAAATATATTTCAGATTGTGAATCAATTCCTTCAACATCTGTTGAGTGCTCTAGAAACAAGTATGAGTCAGAAGGTTATGATCAGTTTGCTAATCAGGATGAACCTATGATGACAGAGGATTGCATAGGCAATTATATGTTTTTAACTGATCCTTACTCATATGATTTTAACACTGTTTTATAATTATCTTCTGAGCACTTTTCTGAAGAGAAAGTTGTGATGATTAATAATCAAGATTTGAGCTCAAGGGAACATGAAGGTGGTCAGTCTTCTAGCAGAGGAATTGTCATGGCTGAGTAAGAGGCTGCCATAGATGTGCAGTTGTTTCCAGAAGACCAATATGTTTATTATTTTCCTTTTAAGGATCCTGTGGCAACATTCATGGAGTTATACATTTCAGAAAACTTGAAGATTTCAGATTTCCTCAGCTTGCCATTGTTTATAGGTAAGTATGGTTTCCTGGATAAGTTCTTATCACTGCGGTTACATTTCAGACATCAGCTGCTAATCAGTGATAAAGATGAGATTTATTCAATTTTTAAAATGCTGGAATGGCTATTATGGAACTCAGCATTTACCTAACCCGATTGCAGATCCGGTTAGAGTAGACTAGTGTAGGAAATAAGCTCATTGCCTGAGCATTTCTTTTCTTCCAGCTTACAACAGAAATAGAAGTTAGCTCGTGTGAATAAAGATAACTCTTGAAAGGTGTTCAGAGGGTGGTTGTATTACTGACTCCATGCCCAATGGAACTGCAAGTTCAAAACCTTCCATTGTAAATAACATTTCTTTTCTGTCAGTTTTGCAGTTTAAATGACTCCATATCCCAATGGAACACTAGAGGATAGGTTTGAATTTTGTTTTACAGGAAATGCATTGTATCTGTGGTTCTTGGAACCTCACAGGGAGGATTCCATCCTCGAGTAGGAGCCAAATGTTATCTCCCCAATAAAATTTGTCAAATCTATTTTATGTAGTGATAGGAATTCTTTAGTTTCTTCATTTTTATAAACATTTGAGGCATGTAATAACGTTTGCAACAACATTGGATATCATTTTTTCTTCAAAAGAAAATTCAGGTTTCAGTAGCTTAGGCAGACTAGGCGATGGTTCATTAGCTACCTAAAACCCATCTTTCGACAGCTTACAGAATGGAAGACAAAACTCTTTAGCTACCAAAAGAAAAGGAACGTGTTAGGTATCGTGGAAAAGTTTTGGTGGCTTAGGAAAACAAGGCGATGGTTCATTAGCTACCGAAAACAGAGCTTTTGGTAGCTTACAGATTCAGACTTTGGCTTTGCTAGCAACCGAAAGCTAAAAAACTGGATAGAGTGTTACCATTTTTGCACAGATCTTATTTTTACTAATCCAAACACCCCAAGGGAAGCTTATAGTGTTATATAATAATTAAAGGCATCGTGATCAAGGTTCTGTTCCAGATTTAAAGGTGCCAGTAAGGTGGAGGCAAGGATATTTACTGAAATTAATGGTGTTTTTACTGTGAAAGGTCATCATTTTCAAACGATGATTCTGAGCGACAAAAGAATCATTTCTCAAAACGTTTCATGTTTTTTGTTCTTGACATGTCATAGAAAAATAACCTCTATCATTTTTACTACAGGTGTCACATATTGGGAGAATCGAATCCATCTCTGAGCTCTAATTTTTGGATCTCAGGATTTTCCTATTTGACACTTGTTTTTGAAATGCAGATCTCGGGAAAATTAAAGCGGTTTTCAATGATATGAGAGAGGGTTTTTCTCAAAACAAATAAATATAAAATAAACTCTTTGGGCTTATACACAGGTGTCACAGATTTGGAGAACTGAACCCATCTCTGAGCCCCATTTTTCAGCAGTTTGGCCAAATTAATGGCGTTTTACTATGTAGAGTCATCATTTTAAAATGATGATTATGGGCGACGGGAGAATTATTTTGCAAAACGCTCAGAGGTTTTTGTGCCTAACACGTCATAGAACAATAACCTCTCTCATTTTTCCTACAAGTGTCATAGATTGGGAGAATCGAATCCATCTCTGAGCCCCAGTTTTCAACGGTTTTGCCAGATAAAAGAGGATTTTTCGTAGTTTATTGAAAACGGTTTTGATTTTCTACCTTTAGCAGATTCGAGCCGGTGCTTGAGGATCTTGAACGTTTTTGTAAAGGCTATAAATCTTGTGACTCATGTAGAACAAGGTTTGGATTTTGGAGAGACTTTTCTATACTTGTATTCTCATACTTCCCGTTGCATCTTAGTTATATAAGCTTCTTTTGTTATTTGTGTCCAGATTTCTTTTCCTTCCTTTCTCTACTTGCAGTGAAATGTTTATTTCATGTTTGTTCATTTGTCTATGCTAGATAGCTGTAATCCTATCTTTGTATTGAGGATTGGACAACAAGTATCATTTGTTTATTGTGATTAGCCATTTATATATTCTGTGTATGCGTCTGCTAGCACGATAAGAATTCTACTCTCATTTACCCTTTATAAAGTCTCTGAACATCAGTAGTTAAAAGCCTTGTCTACCTGAATGTGTCCATGCACGTTTTTAGTCATCGAACTTGATCCAAACATACCCCATCGTTTAAAGTAATATTAATTTACTAGGCTCTTTCGATTGCAACCTAGAAAGACTCCTGGAGAGCTAACAAATTGGCACCGCTGCCGGGGAGAGGAGTTCGAAGCAAGTTTCCCTAGGAGACGACTTAGTTTCAACTTTTGATGATAGACAAAGGCTGGGAATTGTATTGGTTGTAAGCATCTATCTGGAGACTCCACGTTTAAAGACTCCACTGGGGAAAATCCGGTTGACAAAGATGAAGGGGTAGAAATGTAAAACGAGGTATTAGTTTATGAGCTTTCTTCATGAACTGTTGTTGTTCTCTATCAGCTCTTTCATGCTTTTTCCTTCACATGTCAAGAGGATCATCTTCTGTTTTTCATATTCGGATGATTATCATCCTTCTTTTATATATCCGCCTTTAGAAGAAGAAGAAATCCGCAGCCTTATGTTTTTAATGTTGATCCTATACCCTCATCACAGCCTATTCCTAAAGATGAGTTATGCATTCAAATTCCTCCTGAATTAGATCGTTCTTATGACTTTGTGGAGGTTGAAATTGATTTAAAACCTACCCATACTTCAACATATTTTGCCTCAAATTTTCAGCCTTGACATCAACTTGTTATTCCTCATAATCAACCCACTACTTTTCAAACTAAAATTAGAATGAAGATGTTCAAGCCTTTAAAGATGCCCTATCTTCTTCATCCTTATCCTCTTGACTATTTTGAGTATCTTCCTCGGTTTGAAGATCATGTCACAGCTGAAAGACACTTAGCGGCTTTTGAGAACTTCCTTGATCATTTTGAGATTATACATGAATATGTTGTTATGAGGCTGTTCTCCAAAACTTTGTTCAGAGATCCTACAGTATGGTTTAGCAATCTGAGAGTTGATTCCATTGGCTCTTGGATCGAGCTGCCCAATGCTTTTCTAAAGTATTGGGGTGAGAACAGATCTTTTGTTCAGTATCTCACTGATTTTTGCACTTTGAAGAGAGAAGAGAAAGAAGCTTTGGATGTTTTCAATAGAAGGTTCTACCGTGTTTATCATGACATGCCTTTGGAGATCTAGCCTACAGAGACTACTACCATGGTATACTATGTTATGGCTCAGCATTCAGATCTAGTCCTTCTTCTTAGAGAAAGGAGATCATTATCCTTAAGACAGCTGTTTGAAGATGCAGAAGAAGTAGAGGAGAATATACGTGCTTCCAGGAAGGTCCGTGATCGGGATTGCTTTGAAAATATGCATACATATGAACAAGGGAACTGTCAGTAGATTTCTGATTTTGAACAAGAAAATGATGAGTTTGAAACAGATATGGAACAATAGTATGAAGAGGAAAAAACTGCTATTTTTTATGATGACAAGTTGCTCTCAAAAACACAAGAAGGGCATCAATCTTCCACCAGAGAAGCAGTCATTTTTTAGTAGAAAGGTAATGACTATGAAGCAGTTTTAGAGCAGCAACAAGAAACTAAATATATTTCAGATTGTGAATCAATTCCTTCAACATCTGTTGAGTGCTCTAGAAACAAGTATGAGTCAAAAGGTTATGATCAGTTTGCTAATCAGGATGAGCCTATGATGACAGAGGATTGCATAGGCAATTATATGTTTTTAACTGATCCTTACTCATATGATTTTAACACTGTTTTATCATTATCTTCTGAGCACTTTTCTGAAGAGAAAGTTGTGATGATTAATAATCAAGATTTGAGCTCAAGGGAACATGAAGTTGGTCAGTCTTCTAGCAGAGGAATTGTCATGGCTGAGTAAGAGGCTGCCATAGATGTGCAGTTGTTTCCAGAAGACCAATATGTTTATTATTTTCCTTTTAAGGATCCAGTGGCAACATTCATGGAGTTATACATTTCAGAAAACTTGAAGATTTCAGATTTCCTCAGCTTGCCATTGTTTATAGGTAAGTATGGTTTCCTGGATAAGTTCTTATCACTGCGGTTACATTTCAGACATCAGCTGCTAATCAGTGATAAAGATGAGATTTCTTCAATTTTTAAATTGCTGGAATGGCTATTATGGAAGTCAGCATTTACCTAACCCGATTGCAGATCCGGTTAGAGTAGACTAGTGTAGGAAATAAGCTCATTGCCTGAGCATTTCTTTTCTTCCAGCTTACAACAGAAATAGAAGTTAGCTCGTGTGAATAAAGATAAATCTTGAAAGGTGTTCAGAGGGTGGTTGTATTACTGACTCCATGCCCAATGGAACTGCAAGTTCAAAACCTTCCATTGTAAATAACATTTCTTTTCTGTCAGTTTTGCAGTTTAAATGACTCCATATCCCAATGGAACACTAGAGGATAGGTTTGAATTTTGTTTTACAGGAAATGCATTGTATCTGTGGTTCTTGGAACCTCACAGGGAGGATTCCATCCTCGAGTAGGAGCCAAATGTTATCTCCCCAATAAAATTTGTCAAATCTATTTTATGTAGTGATAGGAATTCTTTAGTTTCTTCATTTTTATAAACATTTGAGGCATGTAATAACGTTTGCAACAACATTGGATATCATTTTTTCTTCAAAAGAAAATTCAGGTTTCGGTAGCTTAGGCAGACTAGGCGATGGTTCATTAGCTACCTAAAACCCATCTTTCGACAGCTTACAGAATGGAAGACAAAACTCTTTAGCTACCAAAAGAAAAGGTACGTGTTAGGTATCGTGGAAAAGTTTTGGTGGCTTAGGCAGACAAGGCGATGGTTCATTAGCTACCGAAAACAGAGCTTTCGGTAGCTTACAGATTCAGACTTTGGCTTTGCTAGCAACCGAAAGCTAAAAAACTGGATAGAGTGTTACCATTTTTGCACAGATCTTATTTTTACTAATCCAAACACCTCAAGGGAAGCTTATAGTGTTATATAATAATTAAAGGCATCGTGATCAAGGTTCTGTTCCAGATTTAAAGGTGCCAGTAAGGTGGAGGAAAGGATATTTACTGAAATTAATGGCGTTTTTACTGTGAAAGGTCATCATTTTCAAATGATGATTCTGAGTGACTGGAGAATCATTTTTCAAAATGCTTGGAGGTTTCTGTTCCTAACATGTCGGAGAAAAATAAAATCTCTTAGTTTTTCTACAGGTGTCACATATTGGGAGAATCGAATCCATCTCTGAGCCCTAATGTTCGGATCTCAAGATTTTCCTGTTTGACACCTGTTTTTGAAATGCAGATCTCAGGAAAATGAAAGCGGTTTTCAAAGATATGAGAGAGGATTTTGCTCAAAACAAATCAGTATACAATAACCTCTTTCAGTTTATACACAGGTGTCACATATTTAGAGAACTGAACCCATCTCTAAGCCCCATTTTTCAGTAGTTTGGCCAAATTAATGGCATTTTACTATGTAAAGTCATCATTTTAAAATGATGATTCTGAGCGACTGGAGAATTAGTTTGCAAAACACTCGGAGGTTTTTGTTCCTAACACGTCATAGAACAATAACCTCTCTCCGTTGTCCTACAAGTGTCATATATTGGGAGAATCGAATCCATCTCTGATCCCCATTTTTCAGCAGTTTCGCCGGATTAAAGAGGATTTTTCGTAGTTTATTGAAAACGGTTTTGATTTTCTACCTTTAGCAGATTCGAGCTAGTGCTTGAGGATCTTGAACGTTTTTGTAAAGGCTATAAAGCTTGTGACTCATGTAGAACAAGGGTTGGATTTTGGAGAGACTTTTCTATACTTGTATTCTCAGACTTCCCGTTGCATCTCAGTTATATAAGCTTCTTTTACTATTTGTGTTCATATTTCTTTTCCTTCCTTTCTGTAGTTGCAGTGAAATGTTTATTTCATGTTTGTTCATTTGTCTATGCTAGATAGCTGTAATCCTATCTTTGTATTGAGGATTGGACAACAAGTATCATTTGTTTATTGTGATTAGCCATTTATATATTCTGTGTATGAGTCTGCTAGCACGATAAGAATTCTACTCTCATTTACCCTTTATAAACTCTTTGAACATTAGTAGTTAAAAGCCTTGTCTACCTGAGTGTGTCCATGCACGTTTTGAGTGTGTGAGTTTCAGTTCAGTCATCGAACTTGATACAAACATACCCCATCATTTAAAGTAATATTAAGTTACCAGGCTCTTTCGATTGCAACCTAGAAAGACTCTTGGAGAGCTAACAAAACGGGCAACGGTCGATGTGGCATGTAAACCGTTATGATGAGGAGGCAGGTAAAAAATGACAAAAAAATATGGGCATGAAAGTGAGAAATTATCTCAAGCGTCATCACAAGCATGGAAAACTGAATCCGACGATATAAAACTCGTAAAAAATAGACGACGACCAATGCGGCATGCAAATCGAGGTGACGAGGGGCATGGGAAAAATGCCCAAAAAATCTGGAGGTGAGAACGAGAAATGATCTCAAGCATCATCACGAGTGCGAAAAATTGAATCCAGCAATATAAAACTCATAAAAAATGGACGATGGTCGATGTGGCATGGAAATCTAGGCGACAAGGGGCATGGGAAAAATGCCCTAAAAATGGACTTGGTGGAATCGGGAAAGGGAGAGGACTATCATGAAGTTCTCATTGTGTTGATTCCAACAGTGCCAACGATTTGAAAAACGGATGTCGTATGATACCGAAATCGCTATTTGAAAAAATGGTCAAATCTCTATAAATAGGGTGTGGGCCCAATGTGACATGTGTCATTGTTACGTGCAAGTTTCATAGAGAAATTGAGTGAGGTCGGAGCTCTTTCTTGATTTGTGGGAGATTCGACCATTGGATTTTCATTTCGCGAGTTTCAGGTAATCCTATTCGCCTTAGCATTTCAATTTATTTTCTTTCTGGTTGGCGGTGGGCCCTCAAAAACTACGAAATTCCACTTTGGCATTCCAACGTGGAATATCGCAGGTTTCGCGTCCTTTTCTGTGATGAACGTTGCGGGTTTCAACTCGAAACCTGCGATGTTCATCGCTAGTTTGGGGCCAACAGTCGCAATGTTCATCGCGGCTGTTTAGCTAACAGTCGCGATGTTCATCGCGACCGTGGGGCCTACACCGACGGTGATCATCGCGGGTGCGCGGCTCATACCTACGATGATCATCGAGGCTTTTGATGGAAAAGGCTTGATGATCAGCGTGGCTAAAGGCCTGAAATCCACGATGGAATTTTTTGAAAAAAAAATTGTTTCTAAAAAATTTTCCTTTGTTTTTTGGCAGGATGTTGAGGAGGCCGCTAGTATAATGGCAGGAGCGAGAGATGGATGTGGACTTGATGGAGCGGATTCGGACCGACCAGGGTGTCCAGGATTCCTTGGCTCTAGGAGGGCTCCTAAAGTTCACTCAGATTCCACCAATGCATTCAGTGAGAGATCTACTGAACAAATTGGTGGGTTTCTAGGTTCCAGCAGAGGCTACATTCGTGGTGGGGGGTGAGTGTTTAGAGATCACCCTTTCTAACGTTTATTTTCTTACTAGGTTTCCTCACTTGGGGGAGGTAGGGCCTCTCTAGCCTAGGATCCCCGCTGGGTTGGACATTGAGGATATCTTGGAGATATTTTGTGTTCCGGGGGCTATTGCGCAGTACAACGCATTGAGTCTGACATCTCTGCGGAAGTGAGAGATGCTAGTGGTTGGAGATTATGTTGCATGTGTTGGGTGCCACAGTGCCACATCGTTTGTCTTGGGGGAAAACGATGATGGTAGATTCTGTATTGAGAGGGACCTTCTTTGCCTGGGGTCAGATGTTTCTGGCCCGTGTCCGGTGAGATCTGAACAAGGTCAGTCGGGAGGGGGGGAGTTTTGCTATGCCTCCTTCCTTTGTTGTTTTTTCTTTGAGCGAGTACCGACCTTGCGGCCGTGTGTGCCGGTTCGAGATGGTTTGGTTAGTGAGACGCGGATGGTGCGGTGGGGGAAGATGATGCCCCAGGGTGGTGGTGGTATTCGACGCTTCTTTTTGGAGGATATGTATGAGCAGTGGGATAAAATCCCCCTGCTGATTGATGATTATCCATATGCTGGCATGGATTATCGGGGAGATCTGGAGATGCCTTGGGCTCAAGGGTAGGCCTAGGGTTTGGATGGTATTTTTTGGTTCTCTATTATATCATGTCTTTAGATGATTTTTTGTTATGAGTATAGCTAGAGATATTTATATGATATTGACTTGGTTCACTTGTGTGATTGTGTAGACATTGGTCCGAGGCCACCACTTGATCACGTAGGCCGTAGGGGACAGGCGATGGTGGTCGTTCCTCCCCCTGCAGTGGTACCGCCTCCACGTGCTCGAGGGGTTGTGCACCCTCGAGATGATGCCCTGGAGGGCGTATGAGAGACTTTGGATGAGTGATCCAAATTTTAGGGGGCATATGGTCTAAATTCGGATGTATAAGCCATAAAAACATTAAATGGAGAGACCACCCTCTCTCATTTATCATAAAAGCATTAAATGGAGAGGCCACCCTCTCATATCCATGGTATTTGATAGCACATGGTTTTGGCCCATAGTATGGCCTCAAGACACATTGTAATAAATGCTATATAAAGGCCAAGCAAGCCTTCTCATGACAACAAGTTACTCATTTGGTTTCTCTCATATTTTCTATTGTTCATTGTGAGATTAATTAGATCTGAGTGACTTATTGGTAATTAGTTTCAGAGGTGGGG
Organism: Larix kaempferi; assembly: GCA_027924585.1. Lineage (NCBI taxonomy): Eukaryota > Viridiplantae > Streptophyta > Pinopsida > Pinales > Pinaceae > Larix > Larix kaempferi. The sequence goes on from BSBM01002842.1 coordinate 52,857, forward strand.
CTCCTCTTTAAGCCTCATCTCCCATTCACTTCATATGTTTTTGTTCATGCTTATTCTCATGCAAGATTAGTGTTTTTCATGTGAATTTTATTACAGATTTGCATGCTTAATCTCCTCCTCTCTCGGCATTCAAACCTTCTGGTTCTCAGCTCCCAAGATCTGAATCAACGAGATTATAGCAGGAGCACCAGAGGAGGGGTGGAGGAACTTGGACCGGGCCACTATTGAGCGTTGTTTCGATGCTCCTCATGAGTGGCATTCTATCCTGCTTAGAGCAGCAGTTGTGATGGCGGAGAGGAGGGATCGTGATCAGGAGGATCCGGCGGAGCCAGCTAAGGAAGATCCAGAGGATCCTGGGGATCACGATGACTAGTTGATCTTGTATTCACCCCCAAATGCTGATGAGCATATGGGGATGTACCTTTTTTGTACAGCTATGTATTTTTGTATATTTAGTGCTGAGGGCACCTATGACATGTTGACTATTATGATGACATATATATGTATATGTATGTTTGGATATATAGTTGTGTATGCACATGGATGCATTTGTTGTCTATTTGTTTGCCCATGGAGGCATGTTTGATTCTTGTATGCCCGTGGAGGCACATGTTATGCACGTGGATGCAATATTTTAATTTTTTGTATATGCTCGTGGAGGCACATATTATGCACGTGGATGCAATATTTTAATTTTTTGTGTATGCCCGTGGAGGCACGCTGTATGCACGTGGATGAAATTTTTTTGTTTTTTCTACATGGTTTGATTGGTGTGCCAATAAAGAATGTTGTTTGCCATATGGTCTGCTACACTATTGAGATTCCTTGGGACATGTGTGAATGAAATGGACTCAAACTGACGAATCATTTGTTTAGTGAGCAGGAATTTTCTAAAGAGATAGGGGTCGCGTACCTGGTAATCATTGTTGAGTTGGGAAACAAGGAGCTGGGAGTCCAAGAAAATGCTCAGGTGACTTATGCTCATTTGGAGAGTAGCAGCCAAGAGACCGGTCACGGCATCGTACTCAGCTTGGTTGTTTGTGGCGGCACCTATGCACACTCCGTCGATGTGCATCAACTCATATGAAGGGGAATATATTACCCAAGTTGCGAAGGCGATATTGGGAGACCAATGGCTTGCACCATCAGCAAAGCCAACGTAGTATAGTGGAATAGGATCCATCTGTGGTCATGCAATAAAAACAAATTTTTAGGTTTTTTGTATTTTTTGTAAAAAAGAAAAATAAGACTGTAAAATGGTGGACTGTGGTGTCCATCAGATTTTCTATGGGTAAAATCCTTTGAGGTACAACCCATTGCGGGGGTTGTGTAGGGGTTTCCTTATGAGTCGGTCAGAATATATGCCCCCTGTCCCAGGAAGGTGTGTATAATTTATGGGCCTTGCCACATGGACACAAACTTTCCTTTTCCCGTTTTGTCATGAGCTTGATCATAGGAAAGTACGAGGTCGCCTTCACTAAATGCTCATGGGTGAACATGTTTATCGTAATGAAGTTTAGATCTATTCTTTGTGGCTTCTATTGTTTGGAGAGTTGCGCGGTGATCTTCGTCGGCCTACTCTAAAAGAAGTAAGCATTCCTCAATCATTGATGTATCGGGGAGAAGTTCTATGGACATTTGTAATGTTGGTATCTGACATTCAATGAGGAGGACAAATTCCATGCCATGAACTAGATGAAATGGGGTGAAGCTGGTGGCGGTCTTGGTCGACGTGTGGTAAGCCCATAATGCGGGGAAAATCATGTGATGCCAATTAGATCTATGTTTGTTGACGGTGCGCTGGAGGATAGTCTTCAAGATTTTGTTAATAGCTTCGACTTGGGCGTTCCATTGGGGGTTGTAGGCAGAGGAGAAATGGTGTTCAAACTTAAGGAGTGTGGACAATTCTCTCCAAACGGAGTCTTCGAAGTGAGAACCATGGTCTGAGATGAGTTGTTTTGGTACTCGAAAACGAGCAATAACATGGCTGAGGAAAAAACGGGCTGTAGTGTCGGCTATGCAATTGTAAGTAGGCATGGCCTCCGCCAATTTGGTAAAGTAATCAACAGCCACAATAATATGTTTGTGTCCATTGGATGATGTGGGATTGCAATCCATGAAGTCGATGGCCCATTTACAAAATGGTCCAGCGGTGACGACCGGATAAAGGGGGGTGGGTGGGGTTCTTGCCTTTGGGGCCAAGAGCTGGTAGTTTTGGCAGTGTTTGACTACTGTGATACAATCAGTGAATAATGATGGCCAAAAATAACTTGCGTGGATTACCTTTTGGGCGGTGGCCATTCCTGAAAAATGGCCGCCGTAGGCACCGCTATGATAGTCATTAAGGACTTGTTCTGCTTTGTCTTGGGAAAGGCATCATCGTAAGATTGTGTCGATGCCATGTCGATAGAGGACATCACCCAAGAGGAGATAATGGGGGGCATGGTGACGGATGCGACGACATCTATCACGGTCGATGTTGGGTCAAAATTTATGTGTGTGGAGGTATATCAAAATATCGCCATACCAAGGGTCGTCCGACGAGATGGTGAACAAATGTTCATCGATTAGATCAGTCTCAATAGTTGGTGATGGTGACGATGATGGTAAGTCCGTAATGAGTTGAGCGAGTGCTAATGCTTTGGTGCTCTTCGGTGTTTTAAAATTTAGGTCATATTCTTGCAAGATGATCACCCATTTGGCAACACAGCCTTGTAGAAGGCGACGATTCAAGAGATATACCATTGGGTTAGAATTGGCCACAACCGTGGTGTGGCTGAGGAGGATGTAATGTCGCAGCTTTTGTACTGAAAAGACGACGGCGAGGGACATCTTCTCTTCATGTGGGTAGCGGAGTGGTGGGCCTGACAAATTTTGGCTCACATAATAAATGACATGCTCCTGGAGAGCGGAGTCTTCTTGGACGAGTACTCCGGAAACAACGTAATTTGATGTCGAAATGTAAAGGGTAAAGTCTTTCGTGAATTCTGGTGGAAAAATCAATGGGGCACTTGTAAGTGCTTTCTTCAGGTCCGTGAAGGCTCCTTCTGCTTGGTTGTTCCATACGAAGCGAGTATGAAGACGTAGCAAATGGAGGAAACCATGTACTGTGGTTGCATAGTCTGGGACAAAATGATGAAGGAAGTTGGATTTCCCCTGGAGGCTTTGGAGTTGTCTTAATGTACGTGGTGAGGGGAGGTCCGCTATGGCTTGAACTTTCAGCAGGTCAATGGTGATCCCTTTTTCTGAGATGAAAAACCCCAGCAGGAGGCCTGCTGTTATGCAAAATACACATTTAAGTGGGTTCAAGTAGATTTTGTATTTGCGGCAACGCAAGAAAACTTGTCCAAGATCTTCTAAATGGTCAGATCGTTTCTTAGATCGAGCGGTGAGGTCGTCTAGATAATCTTTTATGATTTTATGCAGATCATGAAAGCAATAAGTCATGGCGCATTGGAAAGTGGCTCCCATATTCTTGAGACCGAAAGGCATGACACGATAGGTGAAGGTGCCCCATGGGGTTGTAAAAGCGGTCTTGTATTGATCTTCTTTAGGGATTTTGATTTGGTTGTATCTGGAGAAACCGTCCATAAAAGAGAGGACTCACGCCCTGCACACTCATCGATTAGTTGGTCAATAAATGGTGTGGGGAAGTTGTCTTTGGGACAAGATAGGTTAAAGTCATGGAAGTCAGTACAAACGTGGATGGTGCCTACTTTCTTATTAACAGGTACTGGATTTGAAACCCAGGTGGTATATGCAATCGGGTATATGAAACCTGTTGCTCAAAGCTTCTCGATTTCTGCTTTGACAGCTGGAAGCTTGGATGGGTGAATCGGACGTTGTTTTTGGCGGACCAGTGATTCATTGGGCCAAGTGTCTATGTGATGTTCTACGATGGTAGGATCAAGACCAGGCATCTCGGTATAAGACCAGGCGAAGACATCTTGAAACTCTTGGAAGAGTTTCTTATAAGCTTGGGTTTCTTTTTCAGTACAAGATGCACCCAAAGAGATAAGCTTAGGATTTCCGAGGGTGGTGGAGATATCGATTTTTATAATGGGTGAAATGTTAGCCGTGTTACCTTCTTCAAAGGCTTCTGGAGCTGGGATTGGGTCCTTGAACCAATCAGCCTTGGTTGGAAAAAAATCTTTGGATTCAATAGATAGTTGGTTTGCCATGGTGGATGTAGACGCCTCAGGGAGGAAGTATGATCGATGGTGCATATCATCCCAAGGGTAATCTGCTGCCATGAGTGTTTTTAGAATCTCCTCATCAGTGAAAAAGTAGTCAGTCCATAAATTCATTGGCTTAGGTTTATAAGTAGTTGAAATCATGTAAATTGTATTGATTTCTTCTAAATGGCATGATTCTGGAGGGAATATTTCCTCAACAAGTGGGGGGGACATCTCTAGGTCGGCATTATTCATCTCATATAGGGATTCTCTGTAATCTGGAAGATCTAGGCAGTGATGTGAATAATGACCGTAGATTCCGCATATTGCACAAGGGTGGTTTGTGCGCAATGATTTATTATGAGGTTGAGATGGTAATTCTAATTTAACAACTGGAACGTTGACATCATTGCCCACCATATTCATGTGTTCTTGAAGTGCTGGTAGTTGTGGACATAGATGTGTGGCGTGGCCAATATCGTCACACAAGGAGCACTTATGGAGTACACGGGTTGGGGGATTCTTGGCTAATTTAGGAGTCACTGGGGGGGTGCGAGTTGTGGGTGCAGTGTTGTAGGTTTGAGGACCTCTACCCCCAGTGTGGCGGGATTGAGGGGGGACATAAGTAGATGTCGATGTAGTGCCCCCTGTTGGAATTGATTGGTTTTGGGGGTTCGAAACACCAGGTGGTGGATGATTTTGGTGGTTTTGTATGCCAGGTGGTGGATGGTTTGACATATTCATGGGTTGTACCGGTTGTAAAACAATGGTCAGAGTCAGCGGGGGGTTTGGTGCAGGTAAGTACCATATTGGTAACCCTATTGTTAAACCTGGGAGGTTGAGTGTAGCCATTACTGGCAAGCTGACAACTACGGAAAATGGAAACAAGAATGGGATGGTATGGATCGGTGTTGTTCCGATATGAGTAGGCACAATGGGTGCTAGTGGCAGTGATTGAGATTGTTGAGGATGTTGTTGTTCATTGTGCGATAAGGTGCACAAATCAGATACTTTAGTTACTTGGAGAGGAGGTGGAATAGAAGGGAAAGTGGCGGTCATGGGGGTATCCAAATATATCCCGGGTCAGACTGAGGAGATGAACGATGTGGGCGCACTAAGAACAGGTTGCTCGATCATGGGAAGAACATTTTCTAGCGCTGCGGGGACATTGGGGTCATAGTATGTAATCTGGTCGATTTTGACTATGCATCCTTCATGGGGGAACATCATGATGCGGAAAACTGAAGAAGCAACAACTTTCATCTTATACATGTAGCTTCATCCCAGAAGGAGATTGTAATCAAGTTGGGCATTAATGACCTCTATATCTATAAGAATGAATTTTCCCCCAAGTTATATGGGTACATTCACTAGCAAACCTTGAGGTTGAGGTTCACGACCATCGTATGCTCGTAATGCGGTAGTGGACGGTTGTAGTGTTGGGGATCCAAGTTTCTGCCATACGAAAGTCGACATGACACAGGTAGAGGCCCCTTCATCGATTATGCATCGACGGACAACGAGGTTGCAAATGGAGACTGAAACTTGAAAAGCTAGAGATGCAGGCATGCGAGGTTCAACTTGTTCTAAGTCAAAAGCCATCATGTCAGAGTCGTTGGGATCTATGGTACCAATGGCAGATAACAACAATTTTCTCTGTGCAGGACAGTTTTTCAAAATTTCGAGAGCGGACATAGCAGCGGGGGACTGAGCTAAATCCTCTACAATGTTATAGGTGGAAGCTACACGAGCGTTCGGGTTATTGTTAATCCGTCTCAAAGGGAAACGAGGTGCTTTGGGGCCTCCATCCATGGGCATAGTGGGTATGCGAAGTGGTTGATCAGTTGGGAGAGTACTCGACAATGGGTCGGTAGATGTGGTCTCTGGGGCGGATCCATATTGATTGCGATTGGTTTGAAGATTGACATCATCTGATGACATCATGAGAAAATGGTGAGTGTTGGACTCTGCATGCTGGTAGTCGGCTGCTGCATAAGTAATTTGTTGTTGTGTTGCAGCGGATCCTTGAGGGGGATCATTTGGATGAGTGTTTACCGTGCCTTGGTTTGGTAAGGGATTTTGCAATATCATGGGTTGTTGATGAGGGGCGGTGCTATCTGTGCAGCATGTCCTTGTCGTTAGGCATCGTTGGTCCAGAGTTGACGCACTCAATCTAAATGGGGGAAATTATGTGTGTAATGTCCGTAGACTCCACATATGGAGCATGGATGGTTTGTTTTCAAGTTATTATTTTTAGCCTGTTTTGGTGGGCGATCAGGATTTTGGTTGGGGGGAGCAGCATTATTGTTGTTTGGAGGATTAGGTTGTGGTACACCTTGGTTATATTGCTGGTTGTTTCCGTGGTTACGTCCTCTTCCGTGGTTTTGTTGACCTACTTGGTTACGCTAATGGTTCTGGTTTGGAGGTTGGTTTTGTTGTGCGTAAACATGCCCTTGGGCAATAGGTGGGTTTTGAGGTCGTGCAGGCTCTAGAGCAGGTTGCAGTGGGTAGTAAATAGGAAGGTTCTGTGGTGGCCCTAGTGTTTGCTGTGGTTGTGGGTAACCTTGAGCTGTTGGAAGTGTTGGAGCAAGAGGTGCTGCCTGTTGAGGATAATAAGCCACTTGGGGTTGTGGCTGGATTAGAGTTTGGTGGGCCTGTTGCTTATAATATGGGGCTAGCACATAAGCTGATGGTGCTTTCCCATAAAATTGTGGTGGACATGAGGGTCCATGAGTGTGGTGTGTGTGTGTTACTGGAGCATACGAAGTTGTAGCTCCAGAATTAGATGAAGCCCTAGAAAGGTTTGGGGTGTTGTTTGTACTCATGATGGTAAGAGGTTTGTTTTGCATCATAACCTTGCCGATAATACCATCGGCGGCATGGGATTCCCTCGGCGCGTCATGGCGAGATGGATCGCCGTGCGGGGCGTCAAGTAAAATAATGTATAGATATCCTAACTGGGCATATATGAGGTCAAATTGTTGAGCTTTTAAGATAGCTTCTTCTTCTGACTGAGGTCGTTCGGAAGCTACATCTTTGGCTATGAGGGGGAGGAGTGATTTGAGGAACGAGTCCAAAAAGATTTGGTTGTTAAGTTTTATCTTGCAGAGGCTACAACACTTACGCCACTCATGGATATGATCGGTGATGTGTGTAGCGGTGTTCTATCTACAAGACAAAAGTATTTCTACTCCTACATCATAGCATACAAGTAGTTGAAAAAACTGGAGGAAAGTTGAGGCGACGGACGTAAATGTGTTGTGGGTCCCATGTGGTTGCTCAATGTACCACTTGGCTGCAGAGCCAGTGAAATTTCTTCGTAAAAGTCTCATTCTAATGGAATCATCTACTAAGGAGTTAGATGAACACCATAGGTGAAATGACATGATGTGGTTTTGGGGATCCTACCCAGATTTTCCTTCAAATTTTGGGATATCTAAGGGAAGCTTTGTGGGAATGGGTGGCCATGTAGGGTTGTGTCTAATAGGGCTATTGGTTAACCTATCCAGGTCTGGTAAGTTTAGACTAGCCATGTATGGCAGATTGGCAGATGGGTGTGGCATGGTCACTGGGACATAACTATTAATTGTAGCATTATGGAGTGGTCCAATGCCCCCTAGGGGTATGTTAGGTATGGTAGGGATGTGTCCTCAAATCAATGTGGTGTGAGAGGGGCCTAGGCTCCAAAGTGCAACATGGGTTGCAGAGGAGTTAGGAATGGTTCAAGGAATCCCTGGGATCTAGGTTGTGATAATGAGAGGGGGTGTGACCCCTATGTTGGGCATACCCATAATAGGTGGTATTCCTGTGTTGGGAATACCTAAAGGGGGAATGGCCCCTATATTAGGCATGCCTAAGGGGGTTGTGGTTACTGTGGGTGGCATGGTAGTAGTAGGGTTTGCTGATGTAGCTTCAATAGCACTGGTGAAAAGGGGGTCGTATTGTGATCCAGCCATGGGGTTGGTTGGTGATGTCTCAATAGGGTGTTCGGATTTAGCCTCAGAATCTGATGTAAAATGAGGCACGTCAGAATCGGATGACTGTGTTCTATGCCGATGACGTGTTGAGTCAAGTGTACCAAACTGAGGGGGTTCACCCTGAAAACGACAGGATCGTCTTAAATTCTCAATGGTGAAAAATGTATAAAAATGCTAGTGGATGGCGGTGATATAAAAAACTGAAGACCCTAATGCCACGATGTGTGCAGGAGGGGAGTATGAAAAAATAATGGCTTTTAGGCCAACAACCAACCTCAAAAGCACTTATTATAACAGCTGTGCTATAATAAGTGGAGGGATCCAACAAAGTGGTCAGAATACCAAAAGTCAAACAGTTTCTAGAAAAAACTGGTGCTTACTAGACCAAGGGGGGTAGTAGAGCATGCAAATGCCTAACTAAAAGTGGTATTATGACTCAACTAAACATATCCTTTGCAAGGTGATGAAATCCAAGTCAGACAATATGGGTAGTGGAATAAAAGGCTATATATCCCCCTACTGGGAGGGACACCGGGTAGTCAATCCTAAAAAATGGAAACTAGGATAGCCCGTTCATGACATGTTCGATTGGGTGAATCTGCAGTTTGGTTCTATTTCCGCTGTACTCCCATACGGGTGTACACCGAGAACTTCAAAAGGTATCCTTCGCTTACTAAATGGATTGCGGTATTCCAATCAAGCTTTTAGAACCAATCTAGCTACTTCAACCATCCTAAGGGAGAGGCCTTCCCGATAAATTGGTGTATAACCGTGTCAAAAAATAATAAGGGATTTTTGGGACCCTAAAAGACAACTTCCATGTCTTAGATGTAAATAATTGAGGGGTGTTATTGGCACACCTATCCCCCCAATCCTACCTAGCTACAAGATTCTTCAAGTGTTCCCCAAGTGGGGTTAAAGTGTTTGTTGAGTTAAGGTAGATTTTAAGGCTCAGTTAGTTAAAAATGTGATAGATTGGGTGCAAGTGTGATTATTTAACTGAAAATGATTTGCCTCAATTGGCCGATTGATTACAAATGAAAAACAAGACGCTTCCAATTTGCAAAAAATAAATGCATTTTTTGAAATGTAAATGCTTTAATAAAAACAATTCAAAAATGATGGAGTTTTGAAATAATTTTTAAAGGAAAGCAAATAACATAAAAAATTCAAGAAATAAATGGATTTCTTAATAACTTGCTTGGGTAAAACTATTGAGCAAATCTGAAAGATGGTTCGAAATTTGCTAAGAAATGAAATCTATGATCTAAACAAAGTGCTAAAAACCTTTCTTTCACTTACTGAAATTTTTTTAAAAAGATTTTAATGGAGCATATGTAATAGAAAATGATTCACTATTGTTGTAATAATGCAGAAAAAATAATGCTGGAAAATAGGCTAAATGAGCAAAAAATACAGCAAATTTTTTTTCTAAAAATTGGGCCAAATGAAAAATAACAGCATCGTGGATTTTAGGGCAAAAGCCGCAATGGGCATCGCGGGTTGGGCCGCGAAGCCATGATGGGCAGCGTGGAAAAAGGACGTGAAGTCGCAGCGCAAAACGTGGAAAAGGGCCATGAAGCCACGATGTGCAGCGCGGAAAAAGGCCGCGAAGCCGTGGCACGCAGCATGGAAAAAGGCCGCGAGATTGCGATGAGCCGCGCGACTATCGGGCGAAAAGTCTTGATGCGAAAACGGAAAAATGAGTCGCCGGAAATGAAACCAAAAAGTGAAATTTCGGTCTGTTAAAGGCTACAGAATGGGCCAATAGCTAGGGCATCAATGAGTCTACTGTCTAGTATGGCAGATCTGCTAATTGGAATGGTAAAAACAAGTAAAAAACTAAGATCTAAAGCAAAAATTACCAAAAATTTTAAAGCTCGAAATCCAGCGGAGTCGCCAAAAACTGTTGCTTGGTTTTTCAACCAAGCATGTGCAATGGTGCACCTATTAACAATGTAATAGCAGTCTTCAAATTGAAAGCAAATACAACTATAAACTAATCTAAGATTAACATGTGCATATAACAATAAACTTGAAAATATTTAACAAAAAGAACAAGAAACGAAATAAAAAATGACTTTTGTATTATAATACCTCAAATGGTGAGGATGTTTGGTGTTGAGCAGCTCCAAGGTTGAGATGATCCAGGCTCCAATGGTCTCTTCTCCAAGATTGCTAAAATGGCTAAAGAACTCAAAAGAGATTTTGACAGCATGAGGATAGGATGATAGATGGATGGAAAGTGAGGAGCCCCTATCACCTTTTTATAGTTTTTGGTGATGGAGAATACCATTGTGGTTTTAAGGAAACCAATGGTATTAACCAACATGGTTTAGATCCTTTTTCCCTCTTTTTTCCTTTTTTGAATATTTTGAATATTTTTATTCCCTTTTAATATTTTTTGGGAATTCTGGACCCTTTTTTAGGGTTTTTTGTGTTTTTTGAGGAAAAATATATATTTTGAGGGGAAAAAGGTGTATTATGGTCTTTTTGGTGACCTTTTGATGGCTTTAGAGGCTCAAATGGTGGAAAAGTTGACAAATGGGTCATGTGAATAAGGGAATGAGCTAGTGAGCACTTTTTGGGTGTTAACAACGACCCTCTTCACCAGGGATTGATTGTCTTGAGGGATCGTGATTGCTCCAAACCATTATCCTCTATTTGTTCACTCAGGGCTTCAAAAGAGTTAGTCATCATAGTCTTCTTGGATCCTTCCAGAGATCCCTATTTTCTTCCACCTCATTTTCTGGTCTGCACTTTGGTAAAGCGCGAATCCATATCCTCATCAACCATCTTCGGTGTTGGCTTAGGGTTGTTTAAAGGGCAGTCCCTGAATAAGTGGCCATGATCATGACATCTACGACATCTGAAAGGGATTTGTTCATAATCAAGGGTTTGGACCCATTCCTCATCCTCCCACATCATTTTAATGGCCTCCAGAAGTTCTCTTGAGAGATCCATATAGACACAGATCTGGGCATACGCCGTGTATCTCTGAGCCTTCGTTTGTTTAGATATTTTAACAAAGGTGCCTAAATTGTTCTTTATGTATTCTAGGATCTCGGTCTCCTAGTATTCCGAAGGTTGGGAATATAACCTAATCCAAACTGGGGCTATCTTCATATCCTCCTTCTCAGGGCAGAACTTTTCTTTCCATGGTCGTAAAAATAGACCAGCAGAGTAAAAGAAATAGGGTCCGCCATCAAGAATCCTATTGCGATCATCCAGGTTGATAAAATTTATTGTGAAGAAGTCCTTTGATCCAAGCTGAAGGTCATAGTGCCCTTTAGGTTTCCATGTGGATTTAATCCACCAGATCAGGGACTTTTCAGACGGTAAAACCCCAACAAATTTCCCGATGAGGGCATGGTCTTGCATCTTCTGAATCCTATCTCTCAACGTATTGGATCTGATAACCATCAAAGGGATGGTCGCAGCCTTGGGTATGCATTGACCCAGCTTGCCACCCACTTGAGAAAAACCAGATCCCATCTCCTGTACCTTTTTTCCAACACCACCCAATCCATCTACCGGGACCTAGATCCCACCTACCTGAAAATCTGATTGAGAAGAGCGTTGGGGGGCCGTAGGACTCCCCCCCATCGAGTCTGCCATATCCATCGTCAAACCAACTGCCTGCAAAAACACAAGAAACCCTATCCGTGCCTCCCAAGTATTTTTTCATAAAACAGTTGTTAATTATAATACATATATAATAATAAAACTTTGATGTTTCATAAGTTTGAAATATGGTTTTGTAAATAAATGATAAAACATATTTTATGCAATGATGGTTGTTGTTTGTGATGAAGTGGAAGATTCTAGGAGGTTCATTTAGTGATTACTCTTGTTAAAAGTGAATTAAAAGTGTCAATCCCTCTTGATGTATAACAATTAAAGTGTCCATTATTTTGATGTAGGCAATAGAAATGTCATTCTCATAATTTTCCTGAACAGTTACAATAATTGTATTATGATATAATACCTTAGTTACCTTTCTTCTTTGCATAGAGGCTTCCTTTCTGCTTTGCATAGCGGCTTCTATCTATGCAAATAGCCCTATATTGTTATGGTTATCGTAGGATTTAATGCTCAGCCAACTGATTGCTCTTTTTAAAATTGAATTTGTCTTCTTGTTTACAGCTTAGTGGTCTTCATTTCCTAGCTTTTGCATTAGCCTTTATAGTGATGGTTTCTGATACCGAAAGGAATCATACTTCACAACATTACGAGGTTCACAAAAAACACATTCATTCTACACACCCATCCCAGATCCATTTTAGGGACAAATTTATTTAGGGTATGTTTCCCAATTGATTGTTGTCTGAACCCAGAGCTAATACATCTATAGGCCATTCCAAGAAGAAAATTTAGTGATTCCCATGAAAAGTCCTTAACAAAAATTAATTGTAAAATGCAATCAGTAAGCTTGACAATATAATGCTCGTCACATTTTGAAAGCATAATGTGTAGTTGTCTAGTATTACTTGTGTGTTCAACCTTTAAAGTTAGTATTTGATCATGTCTGTGATTTATCTACTGGTTTCATATGAAAGGGTTGTTTGTTTAATTTTCACTGCAACAGTTTTTGTGTCCTAGAAAAGTTGGCCCTTCCATTCCATGTTCATTTTTCCATTCCCTGTACTTGTTTTCACTTCAAGTAAACGATGCACATATTATTAATCTTAAACTGTAGTGGTGCACTTAACAGAGTAGCCTCTTCTATTTTGCAACTCTTGCCTCTATGTACCATATATGTTTATGGTAGGACTCTTAAGCATATTATTGTTTAGAAGATTCTAAAGAGTTTGATAGCCTCCTTCTCCAGATCGTTAAATAATTGCACGGCTTTTTGACATTTCGAAGAGCTGGATGATGATGACCTTGTAATATTCACATTAGTGAATTTCTCTATAAAGGTGTTGAGATAGGATGTTGCGCTATATTATTTATCATAATTTATCATAACATTATTGAGAGTGTTTGGGAAATACTTCTCAAGAAAAGTTTATTGGTTGATAATTGAATTTTATAAGATAAATTTTATTTTAGGCAAAAAGGTTAATTAGCTACTTGCCTACATTTACTTAATGTGAAAAATACAATTGAATGGAGAAAAAAACTCTTTATTGCGTTTCTGGTTATTTCATGACTTTGAACTTGTACACAACTTAACTTCAATTTTAATGGACACAAAAAATGAATTGCATTGATGTTTACAATAACTTTCTTGTTTTCTTAATTATTTTATTATTTTTCTTCAAAATGTTTTTTTATGTTTTTTTTAACACTTTTTTTTCTTCTTCTGAAAGATGTTTTTTTTGTTTTTCTTGGAACACCTTTGAAATATATAATTTATTTTTCTTTTCTGTAAAGATAGAAATATATTTAGTTGGCAATATTTTAAAATTTTAATTTTTTTCTTAATTGTTTTATCTTTTTTCCTGAAGATGTTTTTTATGTTTTTTTTTAACACCTTTGAGATATGTTTTTTTTTCTTCTTTTCAATAAAGATATAAATATATTTAGTTGACAATTTTTTAGAATTTTTATTCTTTTCTGTAAAGATATAAACATATTTAGTTGACAATTTTTTAAAATTTTATTTTTTTCTTAATTCTTTTATCTTTTGTACTAAAGATGTTTTTTTATTTTAATTTTTTTGGAACACCTTTGAAATATGATTTTCTTTTTCTTTTTGGAACACATTTGAAATATTTGTTTTGCCTTTTCTATAAATATATTTAATTCACAATGATGAAATGGATTTATAATTGTAAGTTGAAAATGAAATGATGATATATTTCTTTAAATATATCCTTAAAAATGCCTTTGCGGTGGCATTTTTGTGGCATCGATGCAGGGGAAAGCTTTCGCGCCGAAGCAAACTCAACTATCTTCGCCGATTGTTTCAGCGCACTTGGATTTCATCGTCGACCGCTTTCGCTGGAATTTTCTCTCTGATCGACGAACTCACCTATCTCCATCGACCGTTTCGGGGAACTTGCGTTTCGTCGCCGAAATTTTCTCTCCAATATGCGAACTCACCTATTTCCTCCAACCGTTTCAGCGCACTTAGATTTTCTCTCCAATAGGATAACTTTCCCTTTTGCACCAACTGTTTCAGAGAACTTGCCTTTCGTTGTCGATACGCATCGCCACAATCCATCGAACTTCTCCGAAACGTGTCGCCACACCTCAGCGCGAAGCAACTTCCAATATTTCCCGTTGATCGATGACCTCACCTATCTCTGCTAACCGTTTTGGCGCACTTGTCTTTTGTCGCCGACCACCTTCGCCAAACTTTTCTCTTCGATCGTCGAACTCACCTATCTCCGTTGACGTTTCAATGCTCTTACATTTCGTTGCCAACCGCTTTCATCAGTATTTTCTCTTCGATACAGATAGCGTGAGAAGATCGATGCAATTTATCGAGTTACACCGACGCGTTTCAATGCACGGTCTAAGCAACTCAACAATTTTCACCAAAATCAGCAGCTAACCAATTCATTACGATCAAACAGGGCATTCTTTCATCATTTCAATAAACCTATAACAAAATGCTTTCCTCATTTTCTTGTCTTAAAATGCTTCCAACATTGTGGAACAAAGACTATGCTAACAATGTGTGTCCTTTATAGCTGTAAGTTAGTAGTTGAGAGTCAAGAATCTCTTAAGCATGAGCTTAAACTTACTTTTTAGATAGTTCAAGCCCATATACACTCGATGATGTTTGTTGTGCTGCAATTTCATTATTGAAATAATTCATTAAGAACCTACGATAAGACTATTAGAATTTTCAAGGATCACTTGAGGAGGGATATAGATCCTTTAGGCAGATATGGATATCTCCTATTCTTGTTGAACTAGTGTTACATATCTCCTATTTGTATTTGGTTCTCAGTTGCCTCACCTTGTTAGCTTTCAGGTTTACTTTGAAATTGTTTACATCATGTTTACAGGTGCTTCTATTAGTTAGTCTAAGATTCATACTTAAATTGTGATCTTATTTTATGTTTCAATGATGCCAGTATGACCTATTGCCCATAATCTACCCAAACTAACTTTATTTCCTTGTCCTCTTTTCCTCTCGGCATTCCTTTTGCCCCTCTTGGGGAAAATGCTAGTGATAGCCACCGCAAACACCAATGGCTAATACGAACTTCAAACCTTTTGATCAACCAATACCAATCCTTGACTGCATAATTATTGGGTTTTAAGAAAAAACATAAATATTTGATGTTGACTTCCTGTGACTGAGTGTTGTAAGGGATGATCTGTTTGAAACCTATATATAGATCTATGACTCTGGCCATTAATTGGGTCTTCAGAAATAAGAAATTCTAAGGTATATTATATTTTGGAATCTATGTATAAAATTATTCGTCAGAGATTTTTTTCTCTTCAAAAAATATACAATATAATATCAAATCACTTTCTTTAGAAATAATTGTGTCAATTAAATATTGATAAAAACACGTATATATATATATAGAGAGAGTAGTTTAGTATCTTCTTTTATATATATAGTAGTTTAGTCTCTTCTTTTGAATTTAAAAAATTATATATATATATTAACAACCTACCATAGCCTCTCTCAAAATGTCCTTGTGGAGCGCATGTCATATCTCATGTGGAGCCTTTAATGTCAAATATGAAAATTAGTCATTACTTAGTCTAACTTTTTTATTTTTTAAATTTTGCTAACTTTGTTAATGATAAAATTTGTCTAATTAAAGCTTTTAAATCAATAAGAGGTGAACTATTTTATTTAAAAAATACACATAAATTAAAAAATATTCAACTTGATAAATTTGACATATGTTCAATTTATTTGCATAAATTAATTTGTAAGGATGGAACATATAGTTTTCATTTATGGGATCGACTAAAATTGTCACAAGGTGGTTAGTCTATCGTTTCTATGAGGAACTAGCCTGTGTTAATTCGATGGTAATATAACTAGCTTGAAAAAACAATCATGCACTTGATATAATGTAATTTGTAAAAGTAATGTAAAGGTGAGACAAGTGGCAATGTTTTGTGTTTGTGAAGGGTTTTATTGAAAATTCTTCTTTTCTTTTTCTTACATGCACACGCACACACACAGATGTACATGTATATGCACATGTGTGCGCGTATGCAATTTTTAATTAAATTTTATGTTATATGAAGTTATGATTTTACTTGTCAAGCCTTACTAGTAGGATTGGTTTCGAGGGATTCCATTTGTTGGGCAGTCCAGGGTTTGAAATTCCGCGCTAGTGGGAGGAGAGACCTAAAATCCAGCCATGTTAAGGGTTGGTGTGGTTTAGGTCCGGTGCGATCCCCAAATAATTTTGATAGTTTAGATGGGTCATGGTTTCTCAAACCAAAAGCTAACCCTGTAGAGCATAGGTTCTCGTGCCACAAAAAAAAAGTTTTAATTTTATTGATAAGAAATTTAATTATGAAGTTTTATGTTTTAGAAATTTTGGTTTATTTTAGGAATTTTAAATAACCTTATGTAATTCATCACATGTTGAGTAATATATATATATATATATAATTCCTTATATAAATAACTTTGTTAATATATGAAATGAGGGAAAAATGGAAAAGTGCATATCTTCAAGCATGGCAATTAGGTTTTACCCTCACACCCTTGTGGTTATCTACGCGAGCATATTCATGGCCCTACCGTGAAGTGTTAAAAAGAATTAGGCTTTGTGAAAGCCTCCTTGTCAACCTTACTTTTTGCATAGCAAGTAGTGAGGAAGGATAAGCTCATTTGATCTTCCCCTCCTTTAATTAGACATAGGGTCCTCATGCATTGAATGAAATTCAACCAATAACCATTGCAATGTTGACTCTCACTGACTCGCCCTTTGCATCCTTGTTTTCTAGAGATCCATGACAATATTTCTAGGATGGGATGATAAATAAGTACGTTATGGAGAACATTCAGTTTGAATAGTAAATGAATCACTATCCATATCAATGGTAGAAGATGTCATTAAGAAGTTAATTTTTTGTTAAGAGGATGAGTTTAATGGTAGGTGTAATGGCCTCTGGCAAAATTTTAAGATCCATTCCAATTGATCTCCACAATTTGTAAGACATAAATAAAGCGGATCCTTTGTTAACCCATGCATAGAATGGTTTCTTCATTGTAGAGTTCAACTTAAGAGGAGACAAATATTGGATCTTCACCTTTGGCCCTTGGTTTTAGAGAAAATTAAGATTTTGTATGAAGTCACTTGTTCCAACATGTAATCTTTCAAAGGAATACTCTTTTGTAGTCTTGTTTAAGTAAATATGCATAACTTTGAACCATTACACATATAAGGTTTTGATTTTCTACTAGTAATTGAAAATGCATTAGGAAAATTCCACTTTAGGATTTCAAAGACACACATATTATTATCTATGGTTACATTTGTGTTGAGATAGTCTTTAACAAATGATTTTGACATAAATTGTTAGCACCTTACCTTAACCTATTTATGTTGGGTTGCTTAGGAGATAGTTAAGTAACATACAAGATCATCTTTCTTGAATATGCCCCCTTAGGTAGTTAGTGGATAGTTAATTAATGTGAAATTATTATGTTTATAAATCAGGCCCACTAAGTCATTGATACTTGGAGCTAGCAGTCTATGTAAAAGTATTATTAATGTAATGGAGCCATGCTCAAAGAAGGATCCCCGGCCTATGAACATTGATCTCTCTTTCTTGGAATATATTAATACTAGAGTTGTATTTTACATTTAATTTTCTACAATTTATATCTCTTGAATTAATTACATTTTTGTTACTTAGGTACATTACAAGTAGCATTGAAATTATTTCCTATGCTAGTATGATTGGATTTTATTTATTTTTAAGTGATAGGTTAGATAACTCCCAGATGAGTTTCTTATTCACTAAGCATATGAATATATACATATCTTTGAGACCTTTGGTTTCCAACTTCCAAAGGGTACGTTAGTGACTCTCTGTCTACCTAAGCTATTCATATTCTTTTATTTACATATGTGCATGTGGAGCTATAATCCGAGGATTAAGATTCCAACATTCCCCCCCTTAATCCGAAGGGGAGTTTGTAAGACCGAGCATGGTTCTAAATCTTTCAAACTTTTCTCGTCCAAGTGCTTAGGTGAAGATATCTGCAGTTTGATCATTTGTGGAGCAATGACGTAAATGAATTGTCTTGGCCTCTACATGATGTCGAATCAGATGATACTTTGTGTTGATTTGTTTGGTTCGATCATGGAATCTAAGGTTCTTGGCCAACTTGATTATGAAAGTGTTGTCAATCAAAAGTGGAGTTGAGTCTTCCTATTTCTCCTACAAATCTTCAAGTATCTTCTTGAGCCACACAATTTCTTTGGTTGCATCTGCTGCTTCTACATATTCTTCCTCTATTGTCGAGTTGGCTTGAACTGATTGTTTGCGTGATCTACAGGAGATAGCTGCTGATCCAAACTCATTATGTATCCAGAAGTGGATAATCTTGTTTCATTGTCGCCATCGAAGTTTGAATCAAAGTACCCAATAAGTCTGAAGTCATCACCCTAGAATATTTGAGTCCAAAGTCTTGATTCCCTTTCAAGTATCTTAGAACTCTCTTTGCTGCAGACCAATTTCCTTCACAAGATTTGTGCATAAACTGTGAAAGAATGCTAGAAACATAAGAAATATCCGATCTGGTGGTAGTAAGGTAGATAAGGCTTCCTGCAAGATGTCGCTACTTAGTTGCATCCTTGAATTCTTTTCCTTCACTTGATGTGAGCTTTAACTTTTGTTCCATTGGAGTTGAGAGCAGATGGCAGTCTGTCATCTCAAATTTGTTTAACAGTTCTCCAATATACTTTTTCTGAGAAATGAAAATGTACTTAGGATGTTGAGTCACTTCAATTCCTAAGTAATAGTGAAGATGTATTAGATCAGTCATTTCAAATCCTTTCCTTAAGTCTTTCTTTATGGATGCTATATAAATTTCATTGTTCCCTGTCATCAAAAGATCATCCACATATACTACAAGAAAGACAATGGATCTTCCAACTTTCTTTACAAATAACGTTGCGTCATCAAGATTGTAGTGTTTGAAATTGAGCTTTAGAAGATGCTCAGTTAACTTTTCATACCATGCTCGAGGTGCTTGTTTCAGGCCATACAAGGACTTGAAAAGTTTGCATACCTTGTGTTCTTGTCCCTTCAAAACAAAACCTTTGAGTTGAGACATGAAGACATTTTCTTTCAAGTCTCCATTCAAGAATGCAGTCTTTACATCCATTTGATGAACTTTCCAACCATTTTGTGTAGCCAAGGAAAGTATAGTACGGATGGTTCCCCACTTTGTTGTGGGAGAGAATGTTTCTTCATAGTCAATTCCTTCTTTCTATGCATAGCCTTTTTCCACGAGCCTTGCTTTATGTTTGTCAAGTGAGCCATATGATTTGTATTTTTTCTTGTACACCCACTTGTTTCCAATTGGTTTGGTTCTGACTGAAGGGTCAACCAACTTCCAAGTTCCATTCTTTATGAGTGCATCATACTCATTTTGCATGGCTTCTTTTCACTCGTCACGAGTAGTATCCTCTTCAAAGGAAGTTGGTTCAATGTTAGCATAAAAATTCAATTCACAATCAAATGAGACATCCATGTCATCACCTGAGTTCTCTGCATTTCCTCCATCTTCTTGTCTGGTTGAGATTCTTGTTCCCGTCTTTCCTACTTCATCTGCATGGACACTTTCAAGTGTCTTTGTGGCCCATTTTAGAATCCTCCTTTATGGTCCAAGTTGAATAGCCGGTGGTGCATTATTTTCTTCTAGGTTCAATCTTCCAATCCTTTCAATTACATCATCTAGTTGAGTCTCTTGTTCAGTTGAAGTCGCAGGAAGTTCTTCTTCATCATTCTCTTTATTGGGGTTGTTTGTGCTGCTTCAAATGGAAATTCCATGGATTGATCAAAGATAGGGATCCCCCCTTCAATATGTAGAATTTCATTATCACATTCATAATATGTCTTTAGATGAGAAAACCTCTCTAAACGATCAAGCTGTCTTTCAATAGACTTGTCATTTTTATTAGTTTCAAGAAAAATGACGTCTCTGGAAATAACAAACTTTTTGTTAACCTCATCGTAAAGATTATATGCCTTGGACGTTTCTGAGTATCCCAAGAAAATACATCTTCTGCTTCTAGCACCAAGCTTGTTTCTTTGCTCCTTTGGTATTAAGGTATAGAAAATGAAACCAAAAATTTTGAGATGCCTAACCAAAGGGAAGTGGCCAAACCAAATTTCAAGTGGAGTCTTATCTTCTAGAACATGAGAAGGACTTTTGTTTCTCAAATATGTTGTGCATAGGACTGCATCACCCCAAAACATTAGCTTCACATTCTTCAAAAACATCATTGATCGTGCTGCATTCATTATGGTTCTATTCATCCATTCTACTACACCGTTTTGTTGGACATTGTAGGGAACTGTTGTTTGATGTTTAATTCCATGTTTGCAAAGATAGTCTTCAAAGTCCTTAGATTTATATTCTTTACCATTATCAGATTTGAATGTACCAATACGTACTTGTGCCTGATTTTCTATCAATGCATGAAAATTCTTGAAAGTTTGAAATGCTTCATCTTTTATCTTCAACAAATACACCCAACACATTCTACTATAATCATCAACAAATGTCATAATGTACCTATTTCCATTTGTAGAAGGAATAGGCATGGGGCCGCATAGGTCAGAATGCACCATTTCTAACTTTCTACATGCTCTGAATTTTGACTCTGGAAATGGTTGCTTACTATGTTTGCCTAGTATGCATGCATCACACTTGTTTTTTGCTTCGGAATGATGGGTAGACCAAATACACCATTATTTCTTAACAATCTAAGAATGTTGTAATTAAGATGATCAAATCTAGCATGCCATAATAAATTGGATGACATATTACCTTCTTCATGCTGAGAGATATAGGAAAAGTTCTGAACTCTTGCATAAGAGCCTCTCAACTTTAATAGCTATCCATCTTCATAACCCATCATGACGACCTTGTTGTCAGAGGATTTTCTTATCTCCACAATCCCATCAAACATGTGGATTGAATGGCCTTGCTGTCGAATCTGCACCAAGGACAACAAGCTTCTCCACAACTGAGGAAGATAGAGAACATTTTTTAATATGAAATCAGGGAATCCAGGCAACTTTAGCGTGATTGAGCCAATTCCCTATGGTTTGAGGCTCAAGACTTATCTACAAAATATACTATGCCATTCACAATGTCATTCAGTTCTACAAAATAATATTTTCTAAACGTCATATGAGATGTTGCACTAGTATGAAGTAGCCAACAATATTTGTAAGGTGAAAGATAAGTCATTTCATTAATTCCAAGATTACAATGTGTAACAATACAATGAGCAGAATTAGGGTTTTTACTACCCTCTTGGTTTTTATTCTTATCTTCTTTATTCTGTCTACCTTTGATGGAGTTCCAAGATGCCCAACACTGATCTGATTCATGTCCATTCCTGCCGCAGTGTGTGCACTTCACATCTGATCTTTTGCTTGAGTTGTTTCTTCCTCCTCTTCCTTTGAAATTTCTTCTTTGTTTGCCTCTTTTGCTTCTATCTCCCCTGAAAGAGTCTTTTGGCTTGTTCTTTTCTTTCTAAGCAAAGCAAACTGATTCTATGGTACTTTCACTTGTTCTCTTCCCAAAATCTTTCTCTATGTCTACAATCTTTTCTACCATAAATTCAAAGGTCAAGTCTTTGAACTTGTCGCTTGCTTGCAGAGATTCGAGGTAGTGTGAATGTGTGGGATACAGAGATTTTACAAATGTTGCAAGTGGAAGGTCTGGTTTCATACCAGAAGCTTGAATCTTATGCATAATGAATTTTATTTCTGATGCTACAAGCATGGGGTCATTATTTTTTACTTCAAGACTGAATAACTTTAGCATCAACTGAATGATCTCCATTTCTAAGTGTGAATCATACAAGTCTTTCAGAGTTCTTATGGCTTCATAACATGACCTTGTAGGAAGAATATGTTGGCTCACCTCTTCACTTACTTGTGGCAGAAATCATGGCCAATGATTTCTTGTCTCTGGGCTGCCAAATAGAAAGCTCTTTTTCTGATGATGCAGGCTTTGGTACTGAACTGATGATGGTGCCTTCGTCGGTGAGGGTGGTCTTTCCCTCACAGATGTCATCCAACAAATCATTGTAGATAAATGCAGCCTTGAGTTTTCTCCACCATTTTGGAAATGTGTCTTTGCCGGTGAGTGTGGTACCAACAACTAATGCAATAGAATGCATCTTGAGTCTGCAGGTGTTAGAGAGACTGTATATGCTATCTTCTTTACAAAAATGGATAGTAGTAAATTCTGCAACTTAACTCAGTAGTATTCCCTAGGGTTCTATTACATATGCTTCTGTAGCAATATACAGATTTTTCTTTTACAATGTTTCTCCAATCTTACTGGGATAAAAAAAAAATTAATAATGACAACACTCCAAAGTTACACCATCTCTCTATTCGATTATGCAGCACTGTTACACCTCTATATAGCTGAAGATTACAACGTGTCTCAATATTGATTCTCACCCTTACACTCTAACTCTTCACACTGACACAATGGTGCTGGAAGCACTAGTCTTGAATCTTCAAATAGTGTTTACATATAGAAATATGGCAGTAGTACTTCTTCACTACTAAGCATTATACACATGATACGTGCAGCTATTGAGGTCGAGCTATACAGATAAGTGGACAACTCGAGGTCGCAGCAGTTTTCTTTTTCTTCACTTGAATTCGTAGCTATTCGATTGTGTAGCAGCTTCAGCTTCAAGTTGGACTAGTGCAGCTCCCGCACAGATGTGAAGAGAGAAACTTCGTAGGTCGCAGGCACATAAGAGAGATCTCCAGTGATTGTGTAGCAGCTTCAGCTTCAAGAAGAGAGATCTCTAGTCGTAGTCTTCCACGAGCAGAATGGTGCTATCCACGAGCAGAATGGTGTAGGTATCCACAGGTTCCAAGAGAAACAACTCTCCAGTCGCAGCCTTCAATCGAACTCCATGCAAAGATGTAAAATGTGCTAGCTCGAGGAAGAATGGTTCACAAGAGATCCCACACAACTCTCATTCAATGTACAGGTCGCAGCTCTCCACCGTGGACTCAATCCCACACAACAGGTCGCAACTCTCCACCGTGGACTCAATCCCACACAACAGGTCACAACTCTCCAAGGTGGGCTCAATCCCACACAACAGGTCACAGCTCTCTACCATGGACTCAATCCCACACAACAGGTCGTGAATGCAACTATCACATATATTGGACCGGTGAGCAAGTCGTGAATGCAACTATCACATATATTGGATTGAGCAGTGGACGCAGAGTCGGATCAGTGAGCAGTGGACGCAGCTCAAAAAGAGTGGATGAAGCTCACAAATGAGTAGTGAACACAAATCACACAAAAAAACGTGGATGCCTCTCTAGCATTGCAAAAACAATCGATTATCAGGTCATTTCAGATCTCTGGTGTCGCTTGTGTATTGCACTATATAACAATAACGATAGAATTTTAGAGAGGAGATACGAAGAGATGGGTCGTGATGCGGTCTTCAATAAAAACCATTTGATGATATACTCCAAACATGCAGAGTCGGACCAGTTCTGATACCAACTGACAGGTTAGATAACTCCGGGATGAGTTTCTTATTCACCAAGCATATGAATATATACATATATTTGAGACCTTTGGTTTTCAACTTCCAAAGGGGTACGTTAGTGACTCTTTGTCTACCTAAGTTATTCATATTCTTTTATTTACATATTTACATGTGGAGCTATAATCCGAGGATTAAGATTCCAGCATTAAGAATAGAAACATGTTTTGGTATCTTTAAATAGAGCAATTTGTGATTCAATGAGTAAATTTGCACTTGAGGAAATATATATGCATGGAATACAAGTAGAATCACCTAAATAGACATCCTTATACACCTATGATGGTACAACAAGGAGTAGCATCATATTAGATAGAATTTATGGATTCGATATTTCACATACTTTCAGGTATTCCAAAATGCCCTTTACCCATTATACTAGCCTTGCATAAGCCTCTCAATCTTATAACTATATAGTACACCAACAACAACACTTAAGAAGATGAATCTTGTGTATTATTAAATTGGGTAGCATGGTTAAGGCATGGCTATTTCTTTATTGAAGTCATGAAAAATTCAACTAAAAAATACTTAGGTATGTCATAAAACTATAATATTTGACACTCCTTTGGCTTAAGGCCCTGTAAACTTTAACCTTTATATATAATATATATAGAAAATTTAATATCAAAATATTAAAATAGTGATGGCTAATATCAAAGAAAATATTCTTATGATTATGAAAATATTTTTTTCTTGGATACAATAAAAGTAAAAAATATTGATGGCTAATATGATTGAAAAGATTATTATCATGAAAATATCGATCGGTAATATTAAAGACAAGATTATTATCTTTACATGTTATAAAAATTAGCATCATTGACAGCTCCAACTGTTAGTTGCATCATCGACAGCTCGACACCACAGAACACAGAACGACTATATATTCTGCACAGTTCCCCTCCTCCCCGTAAGCAACGCTTATGCACCCTACATATTGCTTGCCCTCTCCTCACTATTTCAGATGTGCCAATAACTAGCAACCTGTCGAGCCGATAATGTTCGTCCTGAGCTGAGCGAATTTTCTACAGATCCTAAAACATAAATCTACACTGATTTCATCTTCATTTACTCATTTCTGTTACCTGCAGTACAGACTTGTGTTGATCCGCTGCCATCGCGCCCGTTTGAATCGTCCGCAAGACCAACTATTCCATGATGTATAAGAGGCAAAGGCCTGTCAGGAATTTCAGGGATCTCCAGTTCTCCTTCCAACATCTTCACGGCCTCTACCATTCGAGGTCTGAATGCCACCATAATATGTGCGCACAGAATACCCACTAAAACAAACCTTTTCATGACGCTCTCCGATCCGCTCTGCAGGATTCTCTGGTCTATTATTTCACTGCTTCTGCCTTCTTTCACCAATTTCCATGCCCAATCCGTGATCAGGTAGTCAGAGGTCGACTCCGCAGAGCTGTCCAGAGCCTTTCTGCCGCTCATGATCTCCAATAACACCACGCCGAAACTATAGACATCGCTCTTGTCTGTGAGTTGGCCGTAGAGAGCGTATTCCGGGGCCAAGTAGCCGTGCGTCCCTGCTATCCTCGTTGTTGGATGGGATTCTCCTTCTTCTTTAGTCATGATCCTTGCCAGACCAAAATCGGCCACAAAGGCATTCATTTCATTATCAAGCAGAATGTTAGTGGGTTTGATGTCTCTGTGATAAATCGCTGGCTCGATACCGTCGTGTAGATAAGCCAGCCCTTTTGCAGTGCCGAGGACGATGTTCCTTCGTTGCGACCAGCTCAAAGGTTGGGTCCGGGACTTTTCTCCAGAGAGATGTTCTTCCAGACTGCCATTGGGCATGTAATCGTATATGAGAAACCGCTGAAGTCCTTCCGTTTCGTCGCTGGCCACGCAGCAGCCTTTCAAAGCCACTAGATTCCGGTGCCTCATGTTGCTGATGACCTCCACTTCGTTCAGAAATCGGGAATCGCCTTCCAGAGTGCAGTCTCTGATTCTTTTCACCGCGATCCGCCGACTGTCCGGAAGCGTTCCCCTGTAAACCGTAGCGAAGCCCCCTTGACCGATGAGATTTGCGTCACTGAAATTATCCGTTGCAGCGTTGATCTCTTGAATACTGAACCAAACTGCCCCAGTGTTGGGTTGCATGGAGGACTTCAGAAGTTCCTCGTTCCGCCTCATGAATTCCCTGTGCACAGCCTTACGATTCCTCTGTCTCACCCACAGACAGTAGAAAAGCCCAAGACCGCAGATCAGTAGAGCTGCAGCAGCGCCCGTGAAACCGTAGCCCAAAACTCTGCTACGCGACGAGGTTTTAACGAAAGGCAATCGCAAGATACACTGTGCAGTACTTCGGCTCTTAGGGCCGAACTCATTAACGACTCCGGCAGCATACAGAACCGTGAAATAGTAGCATTTCAGACTTATTGAAGCCACTGTCAAGTTTTTGTAAGTATCCACGAGCTTCTTGTGAACCAGGTCTCCACTATCCTTGCATGCGCTACAGGCGGCCAGATCTGAGAGGTCGCGTTTGCAGGCTGAGTCGAGCTGAGTAGTCCCCACTTTGTGAATCCAGTCCTGCTTGTTCTGTATGCCTGCGCAGAGGAAGGGGCTAGATACAAAAAAAGACATTCCATCTTTCAAACAGATTGACGCAAAGTCTACCGAGAGACCCAGAGAGACGAGCTGTTGCTGAAAGAGTCCGAGACAGGCGACGGCAGAAGCATTGTTGGGAAGCTCGAACATGGATGCATCTCTGAGGTACTGAGCTAATCCTACACCAAACAAGCTCAGCAATGTCTGGCAGCAGGGGTCATCACTGCCGCCGCTGATGGCTAATTTACAGGAAGATTTATCCCACCGTAATTGACGGACATAGAGAAGGTCCATGGGACATTCTGCATCAGCGAATACCCAATATACCCAAAACAATATGAACATTAGCAGGGCGACGAGAGTCTTCGTCTTCATTTCTTTCCCAGAACTATCACCGAGAAAATAGTCCAGAGAATCTCTATGTAATGCAGAGAACCTACAATCACCTGGAGAGCAGCACAGTGCGATTTACTTTATCGAAATGTCTCCTCACCTATAATACATATAACAGATACACGATAATCATACAGGAAACTTTTTAACAAAAGCTAAGCTAGAGTTGGAGTAGAACATTGAGTTTAGTTGATAGCAGTAAATTTAGGTATTTACCAGCTTTAATATTGAATCTGGAATCTGTTTAACCAAAGAAGTGAAAACCAAAAAATCTCACTGTTAACTCACATTCTCAACCCTTCATCATAAAATTTAGGCAAATAATCAGATGAAAATAAAACCCCGCACAAACCAACAGTAAAATCCAACATATGTTAAAGTAAGATGCCTCATTCCTACTTTTCAGAGTAAAATCCAACATATGTTAAAGTAAGATGCCTCATTCCTACTTTTCATCAGTGTGTGGGTTTCTCTTCCGAAAACAAAACAAAGACTGAGTTAACACAATTGTGATGATTGATATGAGGTTGACAACGATTCTAAGGAAACACGGAGCTCGTGAAAGTGAGGGAGATACCAATGTTATCAAAATCGTGTGAGGACTATGGGCAACCCGGATTAATTAGGTAATTTGGAGTGTATATCTTTTCAACCAATAAAACTTCTTAGTAAAGACAAGTTATAAGTAAGCTTATTGAATTTACATAAGTAAGCTTATTGAATTTACATAAGTAAGCTTATTAAATTTAAAATATGCTATCTTAGTAGATCCTCCATTCTGCATTCTCATTGCACCCATTCCTATACCTACATTCGGGTTGACTTGCTTGAATATTCTGTCAATTGTTGAGTCATGCCAAAATGTCATTTTAAGTGAGAGACATAATTTTACCCTCATCCTTCTCCAAATGGAGTTTGAATGAAATAGCCAAACTTTTTTCAAAATCTTCAATTACCTTTTTCTCCATGTCTCTCTCAATCAATGAACCTTATCTATAATCTTCTCATGATTTGATGGGAAGTACATGATATTAATATTGAATGTATATTTAGCTATCACCTCCACCCAAGAACACATTCCCTATTAGAAAGAACTCCCAATAAGCTCTCAACGATGGTGTAAATTGAGGAATCAGTATAAAATCCGACTATTAATTAAACATTAACAAAACGAATTAAACACAATAATTTGTGTGACCGAACCAAATTTCTGAACTTATGTATTGATTGGGCTGATTCAACTAAATTTGGAATCTATGCTTCGGTGTATTCATTTTCTATGGAAAAAAGGCATTAAGCACTAATTACCTACCAAAAATTGTAACCAAGTAGATATATTCTAAACACCTCCTTCAATATTACTTGGAGATACTACAACTTTGGAATATCCTTATCCCTCACACTTCGTTCACACCCTACTACTTCTTTCAACTATGCGCGAGCTATCTTCTATGCTTTAGAATTCAACACTAATTTCGCCATGGTCCACTCTGTGAGCAAAATTGTTGTGTATGTACCTCCTAACATACATAAGTTTTTCCATGCTCCACTATGTGGGCAAATTTGTTGTGTATGTACCTCCTACCATACAGAAACAAAGAAGTATCATTTGAGTGAGGATAAAGAACCAAGACAATTAGCACATATGTGGTCATTTAGCACACCATCCTGAACACATTTGCCATATTCCCATGTAGATTTTAGAGGCTTCCATGACCACAAGATCTTATTACACCACCTTTGTCATTCACAACATTCAATAAGAACCCCACAATAGTGTATTTATCACTGCAGTTACAGGGATAACCATTATATTTGATCTAAAAATCAATCCAACAATCCATATTACCATAGCAGCAGCAATAAATGCATTGTTGCAGGACGATGATGAAAATATTAATGTTATTCTCACAGATATCACTCATCCCCTTTAATATCAAAATATTTTCTACTTTCCTTCGTAGAAAAAAAGTGTGAAGAGTAAAATGCCTATCAATATAATGAAATGTCATTATGTCATAATTGGGTTATTGATGTAATGAAATGTTGTAATTGAATTATGATAATTCACTTGGTATAAAAAAAACATCACAATGCAAAAGACTTTACCATCGTTTCCTTTGTAATTGTTTTGTCACAGTACTTACACACCTCCACTTTGCTAATAGTTATTGGTTGCAATGAAATCCAATGGATGTCGATATAAATGATAATGATGATAGAAATGTTTCAAATTAGATTGACTATGGCAATAGTAAAGGTAAGATTCATTTTCACATGGGAAAAATAGATGAATGGTGAAAATACCAACGCTTCCAATGGTAAGGACCGTGTATTAATACCAATTTAATCATAAACAACGATGAAGCAACAATGAAATTACAATCTATGACAAGGTAAATCCTATATGATATTAGATTAAAATTATAGTAGTATAATTTGGTTGTATTGGTATTTTGTGTACAAAAATTTGAAACAAATTTGAATTTGTTGAATATTTGGTGTTGAATAATATGGATACGGATTTAGTGGCGGATGAGAACAATGAAATTTTGAAAAACAATTTCAAAATAACTTTAATTATTTAAACATTATAAAACAAAAATATCTTTCAATTTCATATTTTTTTATTAAAATAATTATTAATAACTAGTTTCAGTTTCTCACATTTGCCATATTCGAAATTATTAAAATTGTATATTTTTGTTTTTTAATATATGTTTAATTTTATTATAAAAATATCTATATATATTTACAGTATATTTGTGAATAATTTATTAGAATTATTATATATAAATCAAATCATATTCATAACTATGATCAAAATAACATTGAGAGCATCCAATCATACATAGCAAAGCAAATTAACAAGTGAGTTATTTCATACAAATATCGAAATGTAGTTGAGAAGTATTTTATGGTTGATGATTGTGTCGAGAGGCACTCTACAACCCAGTATGGGGGAGCTCTAGTTAGTCAAGTGTTTGTCGATTGTTTGTCGAGTAACAAAATAATACAAAGTAAACAAAAAAAGAATAATACAAAGTAAAAAGTAATAAATATTATGTCGGCCATAAACAAAAAAGAATAATACAAAGTAAAAAGTAAATATGAGACTTAAACTAGAGACTTTAGAGCTTAGGATTAGGTGGTAAATATTATGTTAGCCATAAACAAAAAATAATAATACAATGTAAAAAGTAAATATGAGATTTAAACTAGAGACTTTACTTTTTACTTTTAATACAAAGTAAAAAGTAAATATGAGACTTTAGAGTGTTTGTCTAGTAACAAAATAATACAAAGTAAACAAAAAGTAATAATACAAAGTAAAAAGTAATAAATATTATGTCCGTTATAAACCAAAAAGAATAATACAAAGTAAAAAAAATAAATATGAGACTTAAAGACTTTAGAGCTTAGGATTAGGTGGCTTGGGTATTGCACTCAAGGAGCTATTCAAGGAGGGGTTTGCACCTCAAGAGATTTGAATCCTCTCGGTGCTTTATAGAGCCTATGATTTGGATCTAAGCCAGTGTAATTAAGTTGTGCAGTACTATGTCCTTTGAAACTCTATGCTAATTATTCGAGTGATGCAAATAAATGTGTATGTTCATTGGTGTTAATATAGAAAGAGTTATATATATGTGTGTGTGTGTGTGTGTGCGTGTGTGTGTGTTTTGTTTTAAATATAAATAATGTTGTGAATTAAAGGAACCAAAAGAAGCCTGTAAAGGGATTGAATGAGACTTGAAGGTTGCGTCCAACTTTCCTACTCCTCACCAGTTACCGGGTAAGATTTTATGTTCTTCAGATGTACCATTAACTAGTGAGGAACTTGATTTTGTTATGATTGTCGAAGAGTCCTTAGATCGTCGTATTGCCTCTAGGGAAGTAGTTCTAAATTTAGGGTTACCGGAGAACCCTAATGCCACTAGTGGGGTTTTTTAAGGGTACTCTTTTAAACCCTTAGGTTAAGAGAGACCTTTTTGGTAGTACCCTTGAGGCACCTGTTTTAATTTCTCCACCTTGTGACATTGGGGGTTTCAGGGATTCTGAATGTACAATACTAGTTGGGTTTGTTGAGGCCAGCAAGGAAAAGGACACCTATGAACCTGGGATTTTCTTACATTAACAAATCAAATTAAACATGATAATTCATACAATTGAACCAAAATTCCATACTTATGTATTGATTGGGGTAATTCAACCAAATTTGGACACTATGCTTCGGTGTATTAATTTTCTATGGAAAAAAGGCATTAAGCATTGATTACCTACCAAAAATTGTAACCAAGTGGATATATTCTAAACATCTCCTTCAATATTGCTTGGAGATATGACAACTTTGGAATATCCTCATCCCTCACACTTCGTTCACACCCTACTACTTCGTCCAACTCTGCGCGAGCTATCTTCTCTGCTTTAGAATTCAACACTAATTTCACCATGGTCCACCCTATGAGCAAAGTTGTTGTGTATGTAGCTCCTACCATACATTAGTTTTGCAATGGTCCACTATGTGGGAAAAGTTGTTGTGTATGTACCTCCTACCATACAGAAACAAAGAAGTAGCATTTGAGTGAGGATAAAGAACAAAGACAATTAGCACATATGTGGTCATTTAGCACACCATCTTGAACACATTTTCCCTATTCTCGTGTAGATTTTAGAGGATTCCATGACCACCAGACCTTATTATACCACCTTTGTCATTCACAACATTCAATAAGAACCCCGCAATAGTGTATTTATCGCCGCAATTACGGGGATAACCACTGGATTTGATCCAACAATCAATCCAATGGTCGATATTGCCATAGTAGTAGCAATAAATGCACTGTTATGGGGTACTTACACGATGATGAAGATATTAATGTTATTCTCACATGTGTCACTCATACCCTTTAATATAAAAAAAATTATACTTTTCTTCATGGAAAAAAATGTGAAGAATAAAATGCCTATCAATATAATGAAATGTCATTATGTCATAATTGGATTATTGATGTAATGAAATGTTGTAATTAAATTAATGAAATTTCATTATGTCATAATTGGATTATTGATGTAATGAAATGTTGTAATTGAATTATGATAATTCACTTGGTATTAATAAAAAACAGCACAATCCAAAAGACTTTACGATGTTGTTTCCTTTGTAATTGTTTTGTCACAGTAATTACACACCTCCCCTTTGCTAATAGTTATTGGTAGCAATGAAATCCAATGGATGTCGATATAAATGATAATGATGATAAAAATGTTTCAAATTAGATTGACGATGGCAATAGTAAAGGTAAGATTCGTTATCATATGGGAAAAATAGATGAATGGTGAAAATAGTAATCAACTATGACAAGGAAAATTTGATATGACAAGGCAAATTCTATATGATATTAGATCAAAATTATAGTAGCATAATTTGGTCGTATTGGTATTTAGCGTATAGAAATTTGGAACAAATTCAAATTTGTCGAATATTCGGTGTTGTATAATATGGATACGGATTTAGTGGACAATGAGGACTATTAAATTTTGAAAACCAATTTAAAAAAACACTTTAATTATTTAAATATTATAAAACAGAAATATCTTTCAATTTCATACTTTCTTATTAAAATAATTATTAATAACTAGTTTTATTACATTTTTGTTTTTAAATATATAT
This sequence comes from Larix kaempferi, assembly GCA_027924585.1. Lineage (NCBI taxonomy): Eukaryota > Viridiplantae > Streptophyta > Pinopsida > Pinales > Pinaceae > Larix > Larix kaempferi. The sequence goes on from BSBM01002842.1 coordinate 85,369, forward strand.
TTGATTTTATTATAAAAATGTCTATATATATTTACGATATATTTATGAATAATTTATTAAAATTATTATATATAAATCGAATCGTATTCGTAACTTTGATCAAAATAACAGTGAGAGCATCCAATCATACATAGCAAATTTAAAAGTGAGTTATTTCATACAAATATCGAAATGTAGTTGAGAATGATTAGTATTACGAACTCGTTATTTTTAACTAGTATTTTACGGTTGATGATGTAATTAAGTTGTGCAGTACTATGTCCTTTGAAACTCTATGCTAATTCTTCGAGTGATGCAAATAAATGTGTATGGTCATGGTTGTTAATTAATATATATATATATAAAAAGAGATTTAAAAAAAATTACAAATAATGTTGTGAATTTTGTTATATGTATTTTTATGTCCTTTACATATATTTTTCACTCAACACTATTAATCTGAGGTCGGGGGATGGAATATTTGACAAGGCTATGGTATAAACCATGGTGAAGTTTTTATTAATTTTTTTTTTAATAATTCAATAGTTTTTGGTAGGATTTCATTGGTGTTGGACAACATGACACATTCCTCAGTTTCTACGTCCCGGAGCTCGGCGACGCATTGATATCATTCAAACATTTAATACTTAGTACAGTGGAACCATGAAAAGTTACTTGGCATATGTTCCATCTATTTCACGGTGCTTGTTTGGGAAAATCTATCACTTTCTAGTAAGATCTTTCTAGTTTTCCCCCATTCAAGTCTGTAGCTTCACGACCAAATTTATTATTTCTCTGATGGATTTGTTAGCTTCGTGGCTGGGTTGATTGTCACCCTTACATTTTCTCCGGACATATGATATTGCTCTCGCTTTCTTCGCCCCAGGACACCGCAACGTGCTGAAGTAAGCGTATCTTACTTCCGAGATTTTCCATCGCAACTCTGCATATGGGTTTCGATCCTCTGATGTGATGGTTTTAACGAAGTAGCATTTAAAAGCAACATAGTACACTCGCAGCTGAAATCGTTTAGCACAGACCAATCCATACTACATTCAATTACCCATGTACCGACTCTTACTTACCAAGCTCTTTCCTATGTTTAATAGCCTTTTTTGCGATTGTTTCTAACAAATGTTGCTGGGGTAGTCGGACTTTGGGCTCCTTGAGGTGGTGGAACTCTGCAAATGTTGCTAGGGAAGTCATACTTTTGGCTCCTTTTTTATCTATCGACTTCTGCATCGAAATGTCGTTGAGGCGGTGGAACTCTGGGCATTGCATATGATTAGGTTGGTGTTTTATATGTATGCTCAGAGCAGCTCGAGGAAGGGACATGGATTACATTGAGATTTGCAAGCTGTCCCTAAACGACAAGCCTTTAAATTAACCCATCTCCACTCTGAGAGATCTCATATTTTCCCTCTCAGGATTTATCTGCATTTTTGGATAAAGAAGGCCAACAGCCTAAATTCTTATTTACATTGGATTTAAAAGAAGGATAAAACAGGTATGTATACGGGTCCTAACTCAAATTATGTCTGTAAAAGAAGCAGTAAGCTTATTGTCCTCATAAAAATGTTGCAGAAATTTGTATGGCAACAAAGTAAAAGATGCTAAATGATGCAAAATTTAAATAAATATTCAGAGAATTCGGCATGTAACTAACAATAGTAAATAGGAAATCATAAACCAATGGAAGATGATATCATGGATAGGGTTTAATTTCTTTCCCATGCGTTCCTTTTTACAGATCCAGATCAATTGACATACTGTAGAAGTCTTGCTCCTGCGCTAAAAAACTAGTTCAACTTGCGTACCCTTCTGAATGGCTTCGGCGAATAACAAGTTTGTGTCTATCTCCTTTGTACTTCCCTCCTCCGCTTCAGCCCTGATTTCCGTGTAGTGAAGCTCGTGGGATGACATGGGAACGAGCCTCCTGTTAGGACTCGGTATATAATGAAGTTATTGGGCTAACACAGGAATACCCCATCCAGTTATGCGTCGATATATAATGAAGGTTGTGGATTGATGCTGAAACCCCTTTCCTGTTGGGACTGGATGAATAAAAATTTATGTTACTGTTTTTGTCGACCATCTTCTTCTTCAGGGAAGGTTTCCTTGAGCCAAGGCCCTCTCCTTGTAATTGATGATGACACCTTTGCATCACCTGAAAAGGAAATTCCTCTCTTATTCCTCTCCTTCTGTATGCCTTCTCTCTTATTCAGCAAATGTCGAAGGAGAAGCGACACCCATAATTTTAATCTCTTGAGTTGTTTCCTCCTTGGAGTCCTCATAATCATATACTAAGTCGAAACTCCATCACCTTTGAGAAGAGGAGATCCTCTGATGGGAAAGAGATCTAGCCATGCAATGTTGATGCCTTGTCATAGATGCCTTGTCATAGCCTAGCCACCAGGAGGGGGTACGCCTCACAATACCGAAGCACCATGGAAGAGAGACCATGCACTGTGGGAGTTTTGGTGAGTATATAGGTGGAGATCGGTCAGTGTGCAGAAGAGAGAAGTTGATCCTTCGAAACAATGCACAGGAAGAAACAATGCACAGGAAGGCTACATGCACCACACCCGCATCACACCTAAACATTATTACCTTCTAGGTGCAACAAATGCATGTTGGGATATGACAACATGCTCGATGCCATGGAGCGGATACAAAGGTTGAGAAAGGATGCAAGCCACATTATACTTCGTTTCCTGTGCATGTTCTTTTTTGACAGATGGATTTTATGACACTGTAAATTTGATTTTTGTTTCTATTAACGCTTTTTTTGCGCACAGGTTTCCTTGGACTTCTTTTATAAGCCAAGTTAGAGCCCTGAACTTCAATGGTGCAGAAAGGATTAATGTATGATTAAATTTGTAATTGTTCAGATATTTGTTTCATGATTCTAATTTTAGATTTATTCTTTCTACGTTTCTCGTTTTTTTGTAAGCACTACATATTTTTGTACTATTTTTGTACTGTATATATAAAATAAGTCACAATGAAGGTTATTGCGGTGATATATAGATGCATATTTGTGACTTTTTTCTATTGGACCAATTTTGGTATGGTGTAAATCTCTTGTATTAAAAAAATGTGTTACCTCTGTAAAAAGTGGTCGTTTTTAAAAAGAAATTTGGGTGTATGGTTTTTAAACAACTGTATTTAGTACAACAATAAGAGATGCTTTTATATTGTATATTAGAATCATAAATGATTTTATATAATCCAGATATCTATTATAGATGATAATGGATGCTTTTATTGTACCCAACTTCGAGCATCAATGTTAAATAGTGAGATTTGATTCATTCATAAAAGTTAAGCTCGTTGGGAGATGGTGCTCAGTGAGTTAGCATGAGTAAGCTTTTTATTACCTACTTTTACCTTTTGGATGTGACATGAATACACTTTATTTGAATTTTGCAACAAAGCATGAACACGTTTTCCTTAAATTCCATACCAATTTTAGCTTAAAGAATGCAGATTAACAAATTCACAAATGCATTTTGTTAAAAATTTCTACCATAGTTGGTGGGCGTTGATAGTAGATGGTTCAGTCAACAAGTTTAATATAATAAGGACAATCATTAAACACAATATCATATGTTGATTTGATGCAAAAATGACATGTATGAGGTATGAGTCGATAGAGTTTAACTAGTCATTAAACTTTTTTTTTCACATGCAGTTAAACCGGAGCCCAATGGTGGGTGAGGACGCCGAATCGGACGGGGTCTCGGGGTCGAACCTGGGTGGGGACAGCCACAGCGGACCGCCCCAGCCACCCGGCCATATCTCGTCATTAAACTTACTATGCTAGATCAACATGTAAATAGAACCACAGTACAATCCTATTATATGTCCAATCACTTGATTATGAATCATTATAAAATGTTTACCATACCCTTTAAAACGTAGAGGAATATTGATAACCGATACTGCTATAATCGAGAATTAGCCAAATGATAGTAATGGTTTTCATAGTTAGCATAACATTAAACATTAATCAACAAATTCAAATCTATACAACCTTAAGGCTTTTATCATGAGGCTTTGTATTGTATGAGTTTTCGTATAAATACTAATATATAAAAATACCAAGACCTAACAACGTTTGGAGTTATGTGTCTAAGAAACAAAGTATGGATCTTATAATAAAAAAAGATATCCAATAACCAAGTCATGAGTTGTATCTACTCAAGGTCTATTTAGGTCTTATGGTCATAGGATCATTAATATTTACTCAAGGGATTAAAACCAATATCAAATCATGAAATATAACATTGACATATATGAAAAAAACATATGAAGAGTTAGTAGTTTCTTGCCAGATTTATGCCACGTACACAAATACTAAATGAAAAGTTATTAATAACTTTTCAAAATAACTTTCTATTGCAAATTTAAGCAAAATCTCTCCATAAAATGACGAAATGAGTAGTGATACGAAGATTGTCCATGTTTCTTAACTCACAAGTAAAAAAAGAGTCCATGAATTTGAATTATCTAGAAAATTCTATGTTAGTATGTACATCTTAGTATATACAAAATGAGTATTATGTTTCTAACCGCAACAATCGTAAATACTTTAGATAATAACAAAAAAACTGATGATAAAATGGAGCATTATACCATGGCTTTTTATTACAATGGATTCTAAATGTGGCAAGTTCTTATTATTAAATAATTATAGAATTACATATGTTAAGATTATAGCATCCATATAAGATTTTAGCATTTATGTTAAGATTCTAACATTGAGCATAAAATTGATTAACTAAAACTTAAGAAATTTCAATTATTAAAATAAATAAATAAGCTAAATAAAACCATAAAAACCTATAATATTTTTATAAAATAATTAAAATTAAAATATAAACTTGCATACAATTTAAATAAAACTTAATAAAATTCATACATTGCTAAATTGGTTCCCTAGAGGTCATCAGTCCACAACATATAAGTAAGAATAATCACATAGAAAACATTGACTAGAAGAAGCAACTTCAAAAAAAAATGTCGAGGTCTGCTAAAAAAACTCACATCTCTTGAAATTTCCATTCAAGCGTTCGAAAATTTCTATGTTCTAAAGTCACTACTAAATATCGAGTAGCAATTTGACACTTTGTTTTCCATTTTCTGCATTGGCAGCTGATGCACTTTAACTATACATCAATCAAATATTCTTGCTTTGGAAGGCAATTACTACAACATGACAACTCCCATTATTTGACCAGTCTCAAATAGGATTGACCAGAGGCAACAAGCTTCATTATGATACTTTTTCCTTTTTTTTATTTTTCTACTTTGTGCCTAATCTAACTCTAGTCTATCGCATAATGCACAGAAAAACAATATAAAGTTTGGAACAATCATCAAGGGAAGTAGTCTTGAGGAAGAGGGTAGTTTTTTTAAGCTAGCAAAGCTCGGGGCTCAGATGTAACTTAGGCACCCACATTTTGACTGTGGCATGGAAGGTATGAACCAGCCACGAAGGATTTCACCTACAATTGACACTGTTATCCGTCCCAATATTCCAGTATTCAGTTCCTAAACAATTGGGGCCGCTTGCCATGACAAACCCCAAATAAATTTTGTGGAATTACCCAGAAACATAATCCATATAAAAAAAGGTGGGTCTTAATGTTTCCTTTCAAAACAAATCTTTTTCCCAGACAGTTACAATAAGTGTATTATGATATAATACCTTAGTCACCTTTCTTCTTTGCATAGAGGCTTCTATCTATGCTAATAGTCATAGATTGTTATGGCTATTGTAGGATTTAATGCTCAACAGCAAAGGAAGAGGTAGAGATGGAAGTTGGTAGGTACATTAATTCAAATGGTGTTCCATTCTTTCATGCTTAATCTCCATTATTTTGGGGAATGGTGATTACTGTTGAGAATTGTGGAGGTGGTGGAAAACCTCTATTTCATAAAAAGTTGAGGACTAATGATTGGAGCAATTTTATGGATACATTATTTTTATTCATCTTAAGTTATATCCATCTCCAAGGACATTTCCACCAGGTGGCTCTTGCTAATTTTAATTTATAAGGTTAATTCAAGTGGTCATAAGTAAAATGTGAGATCTCTCTCAAAGTTGGGAAGGTCAACCACCAAATAAACAAAATAATTAGTGAATTTTCTTGATTTTTTTATAGCATTATCTTAATCATATTAATACAAAACACAATGAACATAATTTTATTCATGATGTAATTGTAGTAATACAACTTTCCAACTAAGACAATTTCCCAACTAATCAAACTTATAACAATAATCTAGACAACATAATGCATAGAATCTATTTGACATAAATTTGAAAATGGTAATAACCATCATAGATCCATCTTAACTCTTGCTCTATCAAGGGCCGAGAGGGATCAAATCCCTTGAGGTCAAAACCCCTTTTAGGGTCTTAACTTGTTGAAATATTTGTGACTCAAGGGATTCTATAATTTTAGACACTTGATCGAGACCTAGTGTTTAACCTTGAATGAATTTAAATGTACACAGCAGATTCAAATATTTCTAACATAACGCTACCACTCTCCACTTCTCAAACATATATAAAGTTGGAATGTGGTCACATAACCTCAAGAGATAATGGGAAGTTAGACATTGGAGACTTGTAAATACCAACCTTTGAAATTGCTCAGGTATTCGAGTGGAATCTGAAATTGGTGGCACATATATCTTATTAATAAAAAATATCTTGCTCAAATATCAAAATATATGGAGTTTGAAATTGCTCAAGTTTGGATTGAAATTTGAAATTTAAAATTTAAATTTCAGATTTTTTTTTTAGAAATGTGATTGATTGATTTATTTAAAATTGGAACAAACAACATGCGATATATATATATATATATATATATATATATATATATATATATATTTTTTAGTATTGAATGAATTGAAGGTGTGGGTTTGTGTGAAGAGCATGGCAGTGAGATGGGTGAGGTTTAAGCTAGGGTTTGGGGTTTCTTTGAAAATTCTAACAGGATGCTATGGTTTCATTGACAACAAGAATTGGAGTCAAGCTAATCCTTCTAATCAGTCCAGTACCAACCAAGAGAAAAAAGTGGGAATTGGTTTTTCTCCTGCTGTTTCACTCCTTGGCATTCTGATCTAGGGTTTTTAGGTTTCCATACAAGCCCTAAAGTTAGCATGGTTTTTTCTTCAAGTTCTAGACATGGGTCCTCTATCCTAAAGTTTGAGTTTTATCTTACTTGGTCCTAAGGTTTTATCATTATTTAAAAGTTGATTCACCATTTATTTTTGGTTATGAGGTTTTCCACTTTTCTCAAAATCCACCCAGCCCTGTTGTTTTCAGCATCGATCTGACTATTTTGTACTTTGTACTTCTTCCTTTTTTTAGTTTCAACCCTTCATTTACACTTTGAAAAAAGGGAAGATCTTTTTGGTTATTTTATGAAAACGTGGAAGGCATCCCATGTGATGGATTTTGTTTACACTCCACAGAGTAGCCTAGGTTTTTGTTAACCCATTTCACTCCTCCCAAAATAAGACTAGAGGGGTTTCGTACAAAGAGGGTCTTCTAGCAAGAAAGGATACATCTTTGGAACCTTACCCATAAGAACCCTCAACAAAAATGACTGCAAACAATGGGTTATTTGGGGATAAAGCTTGGCGTCGATGGAAATAGAAGACAATGAAGGCTCATGGAGATTTGCAGCAATATGTTTTGGGTGGAGATGTGAATTTAGAAAGGGTGGAAATGCTTGCTTCCAGAGCTCTCGTTAGTAGAGTTGAATATGCTCGACTGAACAAGGCTTGAGCTTACAGAATGGGTTAATAGCCACTGGACGTCGATGATGGATACTGCACCAAGGATTATCCTTCTTATGAATGGCTGGATCATTTTTATTTCCCCCAATAATGTATCTTTAGATGCGATACTAAAAGAGGGTTGGCTCTATAAAGAAGGTTCCCTAATTCTAAAACGATGGCACATTGATTTTGACATTGTGAAGGAAAAGAAGTCAAAGCGACATTTGTGGATGTTGGCTCCTAGTTTACCCTTTGAACTTTGGACTAAGAATATTTTTAAGGGATTGGAAAATTCGGTGGGAAAATTCATCAGAGCTGATAAAAATTCATTACATGAAGTGGAAAAAAAGGTAGATAAAGTGATGGTGGAGTTTGATATGGGGAAGGGACTATCGACCAAAATCGAAGTGGTTTGGGGTGAAAGAATTTTTAGACAGAAGCTTGATTAATATAAAATACCTTTCAGGTGTTTCTCATGTCGCCAGATTGGTCACATTAGAGCCAAATGTCCCTTCAATCTTCGGGTTCCTAAAAATTCATCAACAAAAGACATTACTGCACTCCTTGAGGTCCCCGAGGATGGAAAAGAAGTGACTGCAACAAATTCTCCTTTTCTCAAGAATCTTGTTTATTCAGGTGAGTTAAATTCTAGGTCTCCAACTCTTTATGAAGATGTCTCGAAGGGAGAATTAGAATTTTATCTAAATCTATTGAAGAAAAGTTGAATCGTATAATGTCCACTAATGGTAACTTACGTGGGGCATTGGGATGGGTTAATAAGTTAATAAATATCTCGAAAGGTTCTGGGACTTTAACCAATTTGGGCTCTGATTTAGTGGTGGAAGACAATATTTCACTAAAATACTTGGATTCTAACCCAATTAGGGTTTCCACATTCTTGGAGTTTGAAACTCTTAAAAACTCTCTTTCCCCTATTGGAGTTTCAAATAAGATCCCCCTCCTGAATTCTCCTCATCTTTCTCCTATGGTTGAGGTCCACTTGGAAACTCTTCCCATTTACACACTCATTTGGTTCCCTCTATGGAATCTTGTAAAGATCCCTCTGATAGGATGTTGTTGTTAGAATGTAGTTATAAAAACACTGATTTAAGCATCTTTAAATCCCCATTACTTGTCTATTCAAAGAATCCTTCCTCTAATCCAAATACTCAAGGAATTCAATCCATTCGATTCCAAAATGTGACAATTTGAAAAAAGAAGAAGAACTCCACCAAATTCATTTCGTTGCACAAAGGGAGTTTGGATTTTATCCCTTTGTCTGCTCGGTTGATGCATTCTTCACCTGAAAAAACTTCCAGTAAAGAACCTGTTTCTCCTAGGGCACTTAGAGCAATGACGCATTGTGAGATTGTTTCTTAATGTATTTTTTTCCATTGAATGTCAAAGGCTTGGGTAAGGCTATTGGGATTAGGGCCTTAACCAAACTTTTTAAAGATACTAATCCCGAGTTCATCCTCCTTCAAGAAACTATGTGTCCCGATTTTGTTTCCATTGAGTCCATTGCAAATCTACTTATAGGTTGGGAGATTTCTACTATTAGTGCCCCGGGGTTGTCAGGAGGGCTGTTATCTTGTTGAAATCCTAAAGCTTTATAGTTTGTTTCCTATAAAACAGACCATGGTCTGCTTCTTGAAGGTTATATTCGTAATTTGGACTTAAAGGTTACTATAATTAATATCTATGCCCCTTACAAAAATAGAGAGCTCTTCTGGGACACACTTTCTCTGTTAGGCATTATGGATCTTGATAATATTATCATCGCAGGTGATTTAAATTTTACAACTTCTGTTGCATAAATTTGGGGAAACACGGATAGACTCGATTCCATGTCTGATTACTTCATCAATTTATACCAGCATAGATCCATGTTAAACCCGTATCTATCAAGCACCGAGAGGGATCCAATTTCTTGAGGTGTATTTCTTTTTTTAAATTTAAACTCAAGAAAATTGATCTCTCTTGATTGATAGATCCGTGTTTAACTTTTATGTTTTTATTTTATAAACGAACATCTATTTTTTAATTACTTTTCATAATATTTTATTTTATGAACCAACATGGATTTTTTTAAAATACTTTCCATAATTTTTTTATTTTATGAGCGGACATGAATTTTTTAATTATTTTGTTAGTAAAAAACATTACATCACAAACGTTACAACATCTCCCCCATACATACTTTACTTTACTTTACTTCTTTTTACTTTACTTTACTTTACTTTACTTCTTTTTACTTTAATGTTACAAACGTTACTAATGTTACATCACATTACAAGATCTCTCTCATAATATTCACTATCACTATTACTTTACTTCTTTTTACTTTAATGTTACAAACGTTACTAATGTTACATCACGTTACAAGATCTCTTCCATAATATTCACTATCACTATTATTTTTGGTCAACATGTTACTAATGTTACATCTGTTACTAACGTTACATCACGTTACAAGATCTCTCCCATACTAGGCTGTAGAGCGCCTCTTGACGCAATGATAGGTTTGATTTAGTAGATATTGCACCTAGTATTATTGAGCCTACATGGACAAATGGAAGATGTGGTGTTGAGTGTATACAACAAAGACTGGACAGGTTTATTTTGAAGTCTTCTCTCCTACACAATCTTCATAGATTTAGGTCTTGGGTGGATAAGACCAAAATCTCATATCATTGACCTATTTTTCTTCAATTTTACGGGGTGCTACCAAACTTAAAATATCCCTTCAAATTCAATAGCTCATGGTTCCTGAATGAGGATTTTTGCTCCTCGTTAAAAGCACTTGGAACTCCTTCCATAATGAATATAATATTAATCCAATGGATTTACTTGTACATAAATTGTCTTCACTGAAGGTGAAAGTTAAATTTTGGATCCAAGATAAAAATTTCAAGGACAAAGAAGATTTTCCCCTTCTGGAAAATCAAATAAGAGATATTTATGCTAAAAATTCTGATTATTCTATGTCTGCAGAAGATAAAATGCTAATTCGGACTCTAGAAGACAAAGAGGATCAGCTGTTAAAGCAGGAATAGATGGAATGCCGCCTTAAAAGTAGAGCTTCATGGATAAGTTTGGGAGATAATAATACTAGGTTCTTTCATTCATATGCCTCACATAGAAGGAAGACTAATTCCATCTGGGATATCATAGATGAAAATGGTACTCTTATAAAAGGTCAATTGGATTTGTAGAAGTTATCACTAAGCCACTTCAAAGACATTTTTATGGAGAAAGATAAGAGTTCCCTGGAAGTGCAAATTCAAATTATAAAATTGTTCCCTATTTTTTTTGAGGAGAATGAGGGTAAAGAAATGGGAAAGGAGGTTACCATTGAAGAAATTGAATAGGCTCTGCATCTTTTCGCAAAAAGGAAAAAGTCCTGGCCCGGATGGCTAGACGGTTGAAATTTTTAGCCATTTCTTTGCTATTATGGGGAATGATCTACTAGATATGGTTGAGTTTTCTAGGACTGAAGTTTTTGTTTTAGGTGCTCTAAACTCAATTTTTCTTACACTGGTCCCCAAATGCAATAATCCAAACAATTTTTATGATTTCAAGCCTATAGCCTTATGTAACCTTGTCTACAAACTAATTACAAAGATCATCTCCAGTAGAATCAAGTTTTTCCTGTCAAATTTCTTGTCAGTTAAGCAATTTGGGTTTCTCCATGATAGCCAGATTCTAGATGCAATTGGAATTACTCAGAAAGCGATTCATTCTATTAAACAGAAAAATATGAAGGCAATCCTATTGAAAATGGATATGGAAAAAGCTTTTGATCGAGTGAATTGGGTATATTTTAGATTAATCCTAATTCAAATTGGGCTCCCTCTTCTAGTCATCAATTGGATTCTTGCATGTGTTACTTCAACACCATTTGCGGTGTTAACACCAATTTCATTAAACTTGGACTTATTCCAGTCCAAGTCACTGTGAAGACGGGTCAAAAAAGCCTTTCTAAATTCCAAAATCGAGCAAAATCTGGTTCCAAAAGTGCCAAAACCGGTTCCAAAAGTGCCAAAACCGGTTCCGAAAGTGCCAAAACCGATTCCAAAATTGCCAAATCTGATACCGAAAGTGCCAAAACTGGTTCTGAAAGTGCCAAAACCGATTCCAAAATTGCCAAATCGGATTCCGAAAGTGCCAAATCAAGGTTCCAAAAGTGACAATACCGGTTCTGAAAGAGCCAAAACCAGTTCCAAAAGCGCCAAATCCGGTTCCGAAAGTGACCAAATCGGTCCCAAAAATGCCGAATCCGTTTCCAAAAGACCCAAAATCCAGGTTCTAAAACCACATTTTTTCTTTTGATATTGGTGTCTCTATAATATGACAATCATTTGAAGTTGAATGTCATTAACCAACACTCCGTTTTTGAATAAGGCTCGAGATAAATGAATGAAGGGGCGGCCAACCCTTCTTCTGTGCGCTATTATTTTCAAAATAGTTCTAGATTCCAAGAAGGGTGGTTCGATCCTTCTTGTGTTCACCAATCTGGATATAGGTGAATTGCCGGATATTGGTGTTTAGAATTATCTACTAAATGAAGGGGAAGTCGATCCTTCTTTTCGTCAGTAGGAAGTCGGGAATATTGTTTACATGTTATAACATAGGCAATGTCCCCATCCCTACCATATACTGCGGAAGTTGGTAGTGGTGAAATGTTGTCCCAACCTTCGTAGATTAATTGTTTTTCATTTCTCTTTTAAATTAAGGGTCGAGCGACCCTTCTTGTGCTTAGTATTTTTGCAGTCTTCTCTAGTCAGGATATACATGAATTGACAGCATATACTTCGTCGGTTGAGTATTTGCACAATTCCATCATAAATGAAGGGGTGACCAACCCTTCATGTGCCCAATAAAGAAAGGTCGGCCGACCCTTCTTGTGATTTATATTTTTCCAGTCTTGACCATTCTGGTTATACATGATTTGATCTCTATTATGGAAGGCCAAAATCTCACATGTGTCAGCATAAAAGAGAGAACTAATGCCATAGGAAGTGATGACATGGCATGTATGATGACATGGCATTAATGATGACATGGCATCTATGATGACATGGAATGTGTGATGAGGCTGGAAAGACACATGATGGTGTTCTAGTGTATCATTTAGTTAGTGTTGCAATCTCACATCATTCTCAAAAAGTATGGCAAATTTGTGAAACTTTGAAAATTGGCAAAGTATGGAAAAAGCAGTCAAAACTGCTCTGATAGAATGCCTACCATAATTGATGGTTTCAGAAAAATTTACGCGCCATCATATCATGCTATAGCTTGTTGAAGTGGCTATCTAGTTATACATGATTGTGTATTGCAAGAACTGTTTGAATAATGAATTTGCGACATGTGTTTCTGCAACCTCCAAGGTAGATTGCAGATTGCGGAAACTTTGGTTTGTTTTTATTTTGAGTCGTAGTCCCACAACCCACAATTGCAGATTGTGAGAACATTGTATATATTTCCAAACCATTAAACCCTTGCAAGTCGTTGAAGCCTTCCCCATATTAGATCTCAGCTATCCCTTGTCTTAATGTTATGGCCTAGATTTAACCCGACAGAATTAATAAATATGTGGATTTTGTTTCTGTTTCTTTTTGTTATTTTTTATCTTAAAAAATTACCTACTGTGTGGATTTTACTATGACTTTTTAACAGGGGTCATTTTCGCCATTTTTTCCAGCTTGAATTAAGGGTCGGTTGACCCTTCTTCTACCCAATCCCCTCATAAATGAAGGGGAGGCCGACCCTTCTTCTGCCCACTATTATTTTCATACTAGTTCTAGACTACCAGAAGATTCGTGCGATCCTTCTTGTGTTCACCGGGCTGGATATAGGTGAATTGGTGGATATTGGTGTTCACAATTATCTACTAAATGAAGGGGGGGCCGACCCTTCTTCTGATATAGATTTTTTGAGTCTTGGCCATTCTCGTTATACATGAATTGATCTCTATTTTGGCAGGCCAAAATATCACACGATAGGAAGTGATGGCATGGCATATATGATGACATGGAATGTTTGATGAGGCTAGAAATACACATGATGGTTCTCTGGTGCTATCTTACATCATTATGAAAAAGTATGGCAAGTTTGTGAAACTTTGGAAATTGACAAAGTATGGAAAAAGTAGTCAAAACTGGTCTTAGAGAATGTCCGCCATAATTCATGGTTTCGGGAAAATGCATGCACCATCATATCATGCTATAGATTGTTGAAGTGGCTATATAATTATACATGATTGCAGATTGCAGGAACGTTGTATATATTTCATAACAATTAAACCCCTGCAACTTGTCTTCCGCATTCCCCAGATTAGATCTCATCCGTCGACTTGTCTTAATCTTACGACCCAAAATTAAGCCGGAAAGATTAATAAATATGTTGATTTTGTTTATGTTTCCTTTTATTATTTTTCATCTTAAAAAATTACCTGCTGTGTGGATTTTACTGCCAAATCCATTTCAAAAATTGCCAAATCCAGGTTCCAAAACCATACTTTTTCTTTTGATATTGCCACTTTTGAAATTGGTTTTTGGTGTGTTCCGATATGATAATTATGATGGTCATTTGAAGTAGTAAAAAATATACAAATTATCAAATGAATCAGTCTCTGCATAATATGACGGTCATTTGAAGTTGTATTTCATTAACCGACACCCCATTTCAAATGAGGCTCAAGATAAATTAATGAAGAGTCAGCCAACCCTTCTTCTTCCCTCTATTATTTTCATAATAGTTCTAGACTTGCAAGAAGGGACCGTGGTTCAATCCTTCCTGTGTTCACCATTCTGGATACAGGTGAATTGTCGGATATTGGTGTTCATAATTATCTACTAAAAGAAGGGGTGGCCAATCCTTCTTGTCGGCAGTTGGAAGTCCGGAGAAATATTGTTTAGGTGTTATAACTTAGGCAATGTCCCGATCCCTACCATACACTGTGGAAGTCAGTTGTAAGGAATTGTCGTGCCAACCTTCTTAGATTTAATATTTTTCCATTTCTCTTTTAAATGAAGGATCAGCCGACCCTTCTTGTGGTTAGTATTTTTTCAGTCTTCACTATTCAGGATATTGATAAATTGATAGCCAATACTTCATTGGTTGAATATTTGGACAACTCCCTCATAAATGAAGGGGTAGTCAACCCTTGTTCTGCCAAATATTATCTTCATACTGGATATAGGTGAATTACTGAATATTCATGTTAACAATTATCTACTAAGCGAAGGGTCGTCCGAATTCTGGCTATACATGAATTGATCTCTATTTTGGCAGGACAAAATCTCACACGTGAGAACCTCAAAAAGAGAATTGACACCATAGGAAGTGATGACATGGCATGTATGATGACATGGAATGTGTGATGAGGATGGAAAGACACATGATGGTGTTTTGGTGCTATCATTAAATGAGTGTCTCAATCCGACATGTTGTATGAAAAGTACAAAAAACTGGTATGAGAGAATGCCCGCCATAATTCATAGTTTGAGAAAAATGTACGCACTATCATATCATGCTATAGCTTGTTGAACTGGCTATCTAGTCATGGTCTCAGTTTTCCTTAATCATTTATGATGAGAAAGTTATAAGTCTGCCAAAATAGGGTTTCAAGATCAACCAAGTTGGAGAAATTCTTGGAAATGACCAAGTGTTTGAAAACTGGTTTAGGTGGCCTTGGGAAAATGCCCGCTGTACCTCATGGTGTTAGAAAAACAGGATTGCATAGCAATAACAATAAACATAAATGCAAATATAATCACACACATTACAAGAGAGACATCGATATATCGTGGTTCACCCAACTTGGGCTATGTCCACACTGAAGTTGCTAGTCCTTATTATTATTCCATCCATCAAAGTGAAGGGATACAACATGGAACACAACCGCTGCGCTTCCTCTTCACTGTCTCACAGTCTCTCTTTTTGATCTCAGAGATCTTTACAATGCATAAAACCTAATACATCAACCCTAGCCATGTTACAATGTCTTTCTTTTATAAGGGAGATACAATCGGAAAATACCATGGGTTACCCAAAACCATGGGCCTGTAAAACAACCCCAAAAATATCCTTAGGGGGCTTCGCCCCCTAACCCCCTTTCTCGGGGGCGCTGCCCCCGGACCCCCTAGACCTCGGTGGGGGGAGGCTTTGCCCCCCCCATTGGGGTGAGTGTACAGTCATTTTTACATATCATATAAAGCTGGGGTACAAACATGACTGAATAATAATATCTATGAATCTGGAGATTAGGCTCCACAACCAACAATCTCCCACTTGGAGACTAATCACAACAACTCCACTGTTGCTACACATGCTGGACCTTGGACTCGAAAAATTTCTCATCTTCACCGTCATGCTAGAAGGCCAATTGAAATTGAGCAGGACCTCAGTTTCTCTCTGGTCAATACCTTTGTAAATATGTCTATAGTATTCTGGCTAGTATGTATCTTTTCCAGCTTCGACAGTTCATCTTCTAGAATAGGGCGTATGAAATGGTACTTGAGCTGTATATGTTTAGTCCTGGAATGGAATGCTGAGTTCTTTGCAAGATGAATGGCACTCTAGTTGTCACTATACAACCTGCTATTCTTCTGCTTCTTACCCAATTCCTCCATAAACCTCTGCAACAAAATCATCTCTTTACTAGCCTCTATAACAACAACATACTCTGCTTCCATTGTTGAAAGTGCAACAACCTTCTGCAGTCTCAAAATCCAACTTACTGCTGTTCCACCTACAGTAAACACATACCCGATGGTGCTCCTCTTGCTATCCTTATCACCTACCATATCTGCACCAACATATCCCTATAGAATAGTGTCTGAACCTCCAAAATATAATGCCTGAGTGGTAGTACCTCTCAAATACCTGAGAATCCACTATACTACCTTCCAATGTTCTTTACCTGGATTGTTCATATATCTGCTCACAACTCCCACTGCATGTGCAATATCTGATCTTGTGCACACCATGGCATACATCAAGCTACCAACTGCTGATTGATAGGGAATCTTGGACATGTAATTTGTCTCTTCCTGTGTCTTGGGACACATTTACTTACTTAGATTGAAATGGTTGGCCAAATGTGTACTTACTGGTTTTGCATTCTGCATTCTGAACCTCTCCAACACCTTTTGTATGTACTCACTCTGAGACAATGTCAATTTGAAATTTTTTTTGTCCCTCGTTATTCTCATACCAAGGATTTGCTTTGCAGCACCCAAATACTTCATCACAAATGAATTAGCTAGATTCCTTTTGAGTACATTTATATCCTGCATGTTAGACCCTGCAACAAGCATGTCATCCATAGATAATAACAAGCTAATTTATCTTTCATTGTCTAGCTTCTTGAAATAAACACAATGGTCAGAATGACATCTACTATAACCTTGTTCTATCATAAACCTATCAAATTTTAAATACCACTACCTTGGAGCTTGCTTCAAGCCATACAAGCTATTCTTCAACCTGCATACCAAGTTCTCCTTACCTTTGACCTCATACCCTTGTGCCTACTGCATATATATCTCTTCCTCCAAATCCCTATGGAGAAAGGCCATTTTTACATCTAACTGTTCAATATGAAAATATTCTATCGCCACTAGACTTAAAATAGTCCTAATTGAAGTCATCTTAACAACAGGAGAAAATATTTCATCAAAATCTATACCTTTCTTCTGTGCAAACCCCTTTACAACAAGTCTGTCCTTGTACCACTTCTTACCTCCTTCTTCTTCCTTCAACCTGTAAAGCCATTTGTTCTGCAATGCTCTTTTATCAGCAGGAAATTGAACCAAATCCCAAGTCTGGTTTCCTACCAATGAGTCCATCTCCTCATTCATCCCTTGCTCCCACTTCTTTCTAGTTTCCACCTATATTGCTTCTTCATAACATTATGGTTCACCAGAACCAGTCATCAATAAATAATACATTCAAGGAGAGTATCGTTCAGGGAGTCTACTTAACCTGGTAGATCTTCTTGCACTTGCAAGAGTTTCAAGTACTTGCTGCTGTTCTTGATTTTCTGGCACCTTTGGAACTTCATTTTCTTGAATTTCATCAAGTACTGTGTACTCTTTGTTTTCCTTTTCCTGTTTCTTTCCCTGCAATTGATCTTTATACATGAACTTTTCATTGAATATCACATATCTATTCCTGATAATTTTGTTATTTTCATAATCCCATAAACAATAACCAAATTCATCAACCCCATATCCAGTAAAGGTACATTTCTTGGATTTAGCTTCAAGCTTTGTTCTATTTTCTTTATCAATATGGACAAATGCTTCACAACCAAAAGTTCTCAGAAATGAGTAGTTTACCATTTTACCTGTCCATGCCTCCTCTGGAATGACACCATCCAAAGTAGCAAAAGGCCCTTAATTTATTAAATACACAACAGTATTTACAGCATCTGCCCAAAATTGTAAGGGAAACCCTACATGAAGTCTCATACACCTTGCACGCTCCATGATCGTTCTGTTCATCCTTTCAGACACACCATTTTCTTGTGGTGTTCCTGGGACTGTCTTCTCTCTACGAATCCCATGGTATGAACAATAACTACCAAACTCCTTGCCGCAATACTAACCTCTATTATCAGATCTGAGACTCTTCAACCTTTTCCCTGTCTCATTCTCAACCAAAGCTTTCCACTTCTTAAAAGTAGTAAACACATCAGATTTCTGTCTAATGCAATAAACCCAAGTTTTTCTAGTTGCATCATCAATAAATGTAACATAATAATGAGAGCCACCAAGAGATTGTACCTGAGCTGATCCCCATACATCTATATGCACAAGCTCTAACTTTTCATTCTTCTTCTGTTTCCCAACCTTGAGAAATATGACTCTCTTCTATTTTCCATAAACACTGTTTTCACAGAAATTGAAACTTACCTGCTTCAAATCTGGCAACAAATTTCTTGAGTGGAGAATCTGCATCCCCTTCTCACTCATGTGGCCAAGGCTATGATGCCACAATGCTGTATCTGTTCCTGTGGAATCTAAAGAGATAGAATGGTCAGTATTATGGGGACATAAATACAACGTACCTACCCTGTCTCCTTTTTCTATCACCATTGATCCTTTAGTGATCTTCCACCACTTTTCTCCAAATGTAGATAGACAACCACCATCTCCCAACTGCCCTGTTGAGATCAGATTTCTTTTCATAGCAGGAATATGTATTACATTTTTCAACAGCCAATCAATTCCATTCTTAACTTTTATAGATACCTTACCCATTCCAACAATTTTACATGGCTCATCATCACCCAATAAAACATGTCCAAAATCGCCTGGAACATAATCGTTAAAATATTTCCTAAGGGGTGTAGCATGACATGAAGCCCCTGAATCTACTACCCAATAATCACTAGTATTATCTAAAGCAAGAATCAAAGCATCTTGTAACACATCACCTGCTACATTTGCTTCCTGGGTAGTTTCCTTCTGTGCATCTCCTTTCTTCTTTAGAGATCTGCAGTCTTTTCTCAGATGTCCTTTTTTTCCATAGTTCTAGCAGTCTATATTTCCCATTCTGGACTTGGATCTGCCTGTTTTAGACTTCCCACGATTACCTTGGCTATTTCCTCTCTCCTTTTGTCTTCCTCTACTCTCCATGGTTAACGCATTACCTGATGTCTCACCTGTGCTTTTTCTTCGCATTTCCTCGCTAAGAATAACACCAATAACATCATCAAATCTCAAGGTGTTTGAACCAGAGACATAGCTACTTATAGCCATGACCAAGCGATTCCAGCTTTTTGGCAATGAACACAAGATTAGAAGAGACCTAACCTCATCATCAAAGTTCACACTTACAAAACTTAGCTGATTTGTAACTGTATTAAACTCATTTAAATGATCAGTAACAGATCCACCTTCAGACATATTCGTATTAAATAAATGTTGCATTAGAAATACCTTGTTGGAGGCCGAGGGTTTTTCATACAGCTTACCCAATGCGTTCATCAAACCCTCCGTTGTCGTTTCTTTTGAGATATTGAAAGCCATCGATGAAGCCAGGCTCAGCCGTATTGGTCCCAGAGCCTTTATGTCAAGAACCTCCCATTCTTCGTCCTTCATGGCCGCTGGCTGCTTTGCTCTTCCTCCCAATAGCAGGAATAGATCCTTCTGGTACAGATAGTCCTCCATGTGCATCTTCCATAACTGGAAGTTTTGGCCGTTAAACTTCTCGACCTTAAACTTTTCTTCTCCCGCCATTGTTCCCACTCGAACCAGAAACCCTAGTTTCCTGCGGGTTTATCTGCCAAATAGACCTTTGGCTATGATACCAATTGTTAGAAAAACAGGATTGCAGACCAATAAAAATAAACAAAAATGCAAATATAATCACACACACATTACAAGACAAACACAGATATATCATTGTTCACCCAACTTGGTCTACGCCCACACTGAAGTTGCCAGTCCTTATTATTATTCCATCCAGCAAAGTGAAGGGATACAATCTGTAGCACAACCACTACACTTGCTCTTCACTGTCTCACACTCTCTCTTTTTTATCTCAGAGATCTTTACAATGCATAAAACCTAATACATCAACCCTAGCCATGTTACAATGTCTTTCTTTTATAAGGGAGATACAATGGGTTACCCAAAACCATGGGCCCATAAAACAACCCCAAAAATTTCCTTCGGGGGCTTCACCCTCGAATGCCCTTTCTCTGGGGCGCTTCCCCCCAACCCCCTAGATGGAGGTTATAACCCCCCAGCTGGGGGTTATAACCCCCAAACCCTGGTGGGGGGAGGCTTCGCCCCCCCGTTGGGGTGAATGTATAGTCCTTTTTACATATCATATAAAGATGGGGTATAAACACGGCTGAATAATAATATCTCTGAATCTGGAGATCAGGCTCCACAACCAACACATGGGAGAATGATAAAAGGGCGGTTAGATCAATGACTATTCGATAAAGGGAGGTTAGATTGACGGCCCATAATATTTTTGCGTCGCCAACATGCACGACGTAATGGAGGTCTGAGGGGTTGCAAAATATCATACCGTTGTATGTGTGTCGTGTCCACATAATTTCGCAATCAGAGAAAGAGGTAAGGAAAACCACCATCCCGTGTTGCCAAACCACCTTCGGTGGTGTATAAAAGAGAAGGGTACGTAAAAATTTGACTTTTGTGTTGCGAAAGGTGGAGGATTGGAACATGTTTGTGCTGCTCAAAAGCGATAGAGCATAGTTTATTCAACCTATCCATTCCAGTTAGGTCTTCTTAACTCCTAAAATTAATTAGAATTGTTTACATAATGGAAGGATGTAGTGAAACCGTCTGTCAGAATGTTGAAACTATGAGGATAGGAGAAACCCTAGTGGAAAGAGATAGTGACATTCGTGACCCGATAATGGTTAAATTCTTAGTTTTAGAAATCAAAAGCAAGTTGGAGGTTTTATATAAATAAAATTTGGATGTGCATAATGTTTAGAAGTCTCATTTTATCCATTTCTATCTCGAACAACCTTCAAGGTTTCCGGAATTCGTTTCGTGGTGTGCAGTAAATTATTCTCAAAGTCGAAGAGTCATTATGAATTCATCACGAAAGAAAATTCTTTGCTGTGTGAATGCGTCTACCGTTACGAAAGCTCTAGGAGTACCCTTGTTTTCCTCCCACGACCAGGAAGATTTTGCCGAAGAAGCCCTAGTTATCTAGTACAGAGAGTCATCCCCTAAGACTAAACAAACCTTCATGACCAGTTGCCTGAAACCTAGCCTTGCCATTGATAACACCCCATATCCACTTGACATTAATTTCTTTGATGAAAATTCACAGTTATTTTTGTCACTCATTTCACAGTTTTTAGGGTTTGATGATGATTCCATGGTCATAGAGGTCTAGTTAAGTTTGCTTTTTAGACTGAGCATTGCTAAACCAGAAATGGATTATAGTCAAGTACCCTACCTTAAATTTGATGTATTCTTCGCTTGGAACATCCACTCTCAGTTAGTGAATTTCCACACTTCGAGACATTTCAGATTCCAGACACACCTGATGAAAATGCTCCTATTTAGCAGTCGAAAAGATTTACAATTCCCACAGTCTGTGTTTTCAGAAACAACAAAAGACAGTATGTTTAATTTTATTAATTTTATTTTATTAGAAGTATACAGATTGATGTTTGGAGAAAATTTTCCCAGATTATTATCAGAGATGAAGACCCTGATGCAATTAAGCCCAAAAAAATCAATTGGAGACTGGTTTTTAGGGAAGCAAGATACAATAATTAGACTTTATGGATTTGTTAAGGAGCCCTTTATTCTACCAGCCTTTTTGACTCCGAGAGTTTTTGCTTTGGAGTTTATCAAAAAAAAATTGACAGTAGAAAATGACCATTTTCTACTTTTCAAGAAAGCTACAGATATAAAGTTCCCTTTAAAATTTGGTCCTTTTATCATCAAGACCAAGAATGCTCTCCCTTTTCTACAAAAAACATTTAGAAGCAATGAGTTTTAGGAAAGCGACAGCTTTTAATTATGATCCTTGTCATGTTATTTCTGACATAAAGAAAGAGAACAAAAATAAATCCTTTGATCACCAAGAGGTTGAAGGATTGGCAAAGATGAAAAATTTACTACAATATGAATTAGACACGGAAGTTTCGGGAAGTTCACACGCTAATACTTCTACCTTGGATAAAGTTTCAGCTGAGTTTCTACCTAAGATAGTACCCACCCCAGGAAAGCTTGACATAACAAGTAAAAGAAGTTTTTATGAAAGTACTAATATGCAGGTGGAGGAAGAAAGAGAAGCCAAAAGATTAAAATCAAGCCAACAAGATGAATTAGTTGTATCTGACAAAGAAAGGGAATGAAGAAAGAAAAATACCAAGGGACAGGTATTCAAGTACAAGAATACAAATTTGATGAGGCAAGAGCTGCAGGTGATTCTAGCAAATTTCATTCAAGAGATGAAATATGTGTAAAATATGGCAAAGACAGACAAACAACAGCAGAAGCAATGCATAAGTTGTTTCCAGAAGTCAGGAATGTTGTTGATTCAGAAATTACACTAATGACTAGCAGAGATCTAGATAAAATTACTTTGAATTTGGCCGTATCATCTGAAGGTCACAAAAATGAAATTGAATTTGTAGAAGATAACAGTCCCTGATAAAATTCACCTACAGAGACAGACTTGAGAGGTGATTTATGCTAATATGATGAAAGCTACTTTAACAGTGGAAAAATTACAGAAAACAGTGAACATGCTGCAAATCCAGTTGAGGCAAGAGAAAACAAAGAACAAAGCTCATCAACTGCAAATAAAAAGATTGAAGTTGACCTGGTGAAGTGCAGTGATGAACCAAATAGAGGGGAGGCAATTAAATAGCTTTATCTGAGAAAGAAAACAATATCCAATTACTTTAGCAAAAGGTTAGAATTCCAGCAACACGAATAATTCAAGCCTCTGAATTAACTGTGTTGGAACAAGAAAAAGAAACTTTATCTCAAGAATTGGATGACTGTCTTGCTAAATTGCTCAAGTTTGAGGAAAAAGAGGAAAGTTGGGAGAAAGATAGATCGACTCTCAAGACTGGAATTGAAGATCTAAAGGCGAAATTGGAAAATACAGCACAAGAGAAGCAAGGAACAGATCAAAGCAACAAAGAAGCAAGCATAGATGATATAGTTCAAGCTATGTCCCAAGTTAGCTTGAAAGAGGTGGAGATCATAGAACTAAAAGAAGAAAAACAAAGACTAGAAGAGGAAAATCAGAAAAAGGAAAATGAAATAAAAGAGTTAACAAAAAACAATAATGTTTTGGTAGGTAGAAATCAGAGGATGATAGGCCAAGTGACAGGACAACTAGGATTGCAAGGTGCAAAGCATTTGATTTGGGATTCAATCATTGATGAGGTTGGAAAATTGAGGCCTTATTTAGATTTTTTGAAGACAAAGGAAGCCATAGCAAATGATAGCTTACAAAGCTGTGAAGCAATGAGAGAAGTTTTAGATAAGATACGAAATGATACAGCCCAGGGTACCATAAGTTTCTTAAATACTCTGACAAAAGTTGATCTAAAAGCAATGGCTATCGAAAACAAAGTAACAGTCATAACTTGGGCTAGGAGAGTCCTTAGCAAACATTCTCACATTGAGAATGTTCAGTCTAGTGCAGAACAGATGAAGGAACAGGTTGAAGCGTCCAAAAAGGGATTTGAGAAGGTAATACAAAAGGGACTGACTTCTTTTTGGGATGAAAATAATGAGTTAATTTTCCAGGACAATTATAAGGATTTACTATATAACATCGGGAGGAACCATGAGTAATTTCAAGGTTTGAATCATGTTCTAACAGGGAAAATTCCACTGAAGAAACTCTCCCTTGATTTTGAAATTATAAACTAGCTGGCCATGATAGCTAAAAAGATTCCTCCAACCTCCATTGTAGAGCACATAGAGATGAAAGTACTAGTTGAGGAGATGACTAGTTATGAGGTACCTTCTACAGAGCAATGGAAGACAATGGAGAGATATGGGAAAATGAAGTACACCTTGCACACTTGAAGACTACTGTTCGAGAAAGAAGCCCTGTCGGTAGCTTCAACCAATAGAAAGACATCAAATGTTATATTCTGACAAATTTTGGAAATTGTATAAATTTTGATCGAAATGGAATGTAATAGTGAGTTTATAATTTTCTATTTTTAGTTATGAAGCGGTTAGGGTTTTACCTCGAGAGGTTTTACAATGTATAAATATTCTGGTGTTATTTTATTCAAAGGATTAGATGTTTATTTTTGGAAATGTAGTAAGTGTTGAAACCTGTGAAGAGATACACGTTTTGTATTGAGCCCTCCAATTTTGAATAAATATTCCCAAGCAAAGTTGATGCATATTTTCAAGAGTAAAGATTCTTGCGTTATTTTATTCAAAGGATTAAAAAGAATGTGACTGTCCTGTCAATGATGAGCTAATTAGAGAATGTCAAACTATATGAATCAAGTAAAGAAATTGACTGATGCATAACCTACATAAAAATCATATGAATGATAAATTTTGCCGTTGAACTGAGGTAGACTCAACAATTCTCATGTCCACAGAGGGGGATTCTTAGCAGTGGCTACATTGTGACATCATGGCCATCTTCAAAATTTCATCTTTTATAAAATCCACTGTCCCCATAAGCTCAATCTGAGTGCATTCCAAATCATCAATTCTGGAGTTGTAACAAGTTAATTCCTGAGAGATATACCGCATGTGGTCAGCTAGTCGACTCTCTGTGTGCTTTGATGCCCACACTGGACCTTAGGAACATCATTCTCTCAGCAAGGCCCACCATTGAACTGAGAGAAGAGGTCAAACACGGGACTGACCATAATTTCAATTGTTTAATCCACCAAATCTCCTATGAGCACGAGAGACTCTGTGACGACCACAGGTTATATTCTCCTCTTGCTCCTTGGTGGTCCCTAATACTCGTTGAATTGAAGTTTACTTTTTCAAGTAATTGTAAATAAGTAACATTACACATTTACATTAGTATCATTATAGTAGATTTGTACGAAAATTGTTGTATTTTTTTAGATAGAATCATTCTTACTTCGTTTTTTAATAGAAGCATTCTTTCTTTTTGTTTTATTTTAAAGAGAAACATTCTTTCTTTTTGATTAATTTTAAATAGAAACATTCTTTCTTTTTGTTTGATTTTAAATAGAAACTTTCTTTCTTTTTGTTCTTTTTAAATCAAAGCATTATTTATTTTTTCTTTTTTTAAATAGAATGAAATATCATAAAAGGGAGAACACAAGAAGGATCGACTGACCTTTCTTGTAGTGTCGAACTATTGTGAAAATAATATTGGGATTAAGAATGGTTGCTCGACCCTTTTCTAGTGTCGAACTGTTATAAAAATAATATTGAGAATAAGATGGGTCGGCCGACCTTTCAATTACGAGGGAATTGTAAAAATAGAACACCTTGTAAGGTATAACATATAAAAATGGTTTCTGAGTAATTTGTTTTCGATACTTGTTTTTCGACAAGAAGGATCGGCTGCCCCTTCTTTTCGCAGTCATTTTTGAAAACCTTTATGGAGAAATTCAGCTATATTGGGAATAAGAATGGTAAAAATAGAACCCCTTAGAGAAAGAGCAGCCGCACTTTCTCTGAGAGTATTTCTACTTGCCAGTAAAGTCTTTCAAGCAAAACTTCTATAAATTTGGCTACACGTGGAATGCTTATATTGTGACACATGGCATATTTGATTTTTAAAATTATTTCAAATATTTTTTAAACAAATATTACGGATATTAATGGTATCGAGCATGTTGTTCGTAGTATTTTCAAGGAATTGATTGGAGTAATAAGTGTACGATTACTCCAGCAAAATCTGTAGTCACTATAGATGATATCTATGATCCCGCCATACTGTGATAATTACCATTGACCCCTTCAAGAGACTTTTTTGGTGACATGACATAAACATTATGTGGAATGAAAGGATGATGAGATTATTCACATGAGGGATACAATCCATCATTTACAGTGAATATTATTCAGCCTGCGGTAGGACATTTAATGCGGTGGTAGCAGGCATGTTGGCCGTTGGATTTTCAAGGAATCAATTGGAGTGAGGCGAGCCCTAAGCATTGAGCTACAGAGCATTTAATGATGCAACTCAATGAGATTAGGGTACGTTGGATTTGAATATTCTCCAAATCCATGTTGATGTATATGTAACTTCGGAATGTATTTCACATATATGTATATTGTATTCCTATAGAGATGGTATTATTCCTCTATAAGGAAGTGTCGTCATTTATATTGTAAGTGTCGTAACTTATACTTGATGGGTTATTAGACCACCTTGTTTGGGGTCGGCCCTGTATAAGTCATGTGGGTCAAAGGGTTATTAGACCACCCTATTGGGGGTCGGCCATGTGGGTCAAAGGGTTATTAGACCACCCTATTGGGGGTCGGCCCACTCAGCATTATGTTATGTGGTTAAGTTCGAGCCGACATGAGTTAGGTAAAAAGGCAAGTCAAGTCAAGTATAAATAGAGTGCGGGAGGCACTCTATTTACTCACTCACTTCACACACATGCTCTCAAGGAGGAGAGGCGCACTTATGGAGGAGGAGGATTGCTGCTAGGTTATGGCTATCTCTATTGGTTGGTTGTATCATTTCTCTATCTATCTCTGAGGAAGTTATTGGGGTTTTTCACCTTTATGGTTTTCCCCAAGTAAATCTTTGTGTCTCTTGTGTGTGCTTGCATTATTGTCTCCATGATTGATATGCTGTAGATATGCTGTACATGTTGTTCTCTCAGTTAAGATCCTAGATCATATTGAAGTAAATTCAGAAAAATCAACATGGTATCAGAGCTAGCCTGAAAGAAGGCATGATATGGCATGTATGACACTTGTTGCACTTACGATGCTAGGGCTTGATATAGCAAAAACCAGTCATCGTAGCACTTTCGCTATAAATCCATTTTGGCGAAGTTTTCGGATCTGAAATTGTTACAGGCCGAAGCTAAGATCTCCAGGTATCTTGTGTCCAAAGGACAACCTCTAATTCGTTGTACTTTGTGATTTATGATCTGTACAATATAGGGTTTCTGCCTCTTCCAGATCTGAGTCAAAATCAGGTGACCTTGGGAAAAAGGTCATATCTTGGGCTAGGAAGCTCCAAATGAAATTTCGTAAAAAGTGACAGGTAGTACACAGTCTGCACTATCTCAGAAAACGTTTTCAGAGGCCGAAGTCGAACCAGTGACACGTGGCACGCCGTACAAGTTCGCTCTCCTGTATTATCCCATAAACAGGTCACGTTGCGACATTTGGCATATCTCTCTCTCAGAGAATCCAATTGAGGTAAGACCTGTCAGGATGGAAAGATAACAGGTCAGGATATCTCAGGAAACGTTTTTAGACCCTGTGGATCAAAAATTTTGGAGTTACACCAGAAACAATCAGGTACATATTTCTGTCAAAACAGAATTATTTTTTGGTACCTTCATTCATGGCTTCCGGAATTTAGGGCTTTGGAGAAAGTTAGAATTTTTGTAATCGGAGACCACGGCTGGATGCTACTCATCAAAATAGAAATTTAGAGACCAAGATAAGAATTTTTGGTTGGGCAGAAGGCCGGGCTTGATTAGACCCTAGTTCGGGACTTTGATCAGAAAAGTGGAAAATTAGGGCTTCTGTAAAAATGGGAATTTTTGAAATCTGTGACCACGGCTGGAAGCTCCTCAGAAAAATAGAAGCTTAGAGCTTTGGATCAAACATTTTGATGGGGCAAAAGAGTGGGCTTCATCAAACCCCAGTTCAGGGTCACGTCCAGTGAATCTAGAAGTTTCAAAGGCAAAATTGAGGAGTGAAACTTTGCAGTTTTCAAATTCTGAATATACCAACTTGATCAGCTCATCAAGGCACATATTTCTATCCTATCAGAAGTTTGAAATTCAAAGTTTGAATTTTTGGGGTTTCTCTGACAAACCCATATCCAGCTCAAGGTCCAGTTCTTGCAAATCAAGTGGACTGGGTTAATCACTTGCATAAGTGAAGAAGTTCCTGTTTCAGAGGGAGATGAGGCTAAGGCCTTACATAAGAAGATTACAAGTGATCTCGATAGGTATGACTCATCGAGGTATGTTTTGAGATTTGTTCATAATTAAGTTTATGGTATGCTTGTCTTCATATTATCACGGTTAGTACAATCTTGATTTTAGACTTGTCATATCACCTTAATAAAATTATGAATGCATGATAGAAGTCATTCATTTATTAGGAGTATGAAACTTATGTTTGTACTAACACATTGTGATGTTGTATGAGTTTTATGTTGTCTACTAACATGAAAGGTACACCAAGAAGACAAATCATGTTCTAGTTCAAGAACATATGATCATGAGGACAAAGATTCATCCATTGCCATGGATCTCATAGAAGATCCATTCTCGAGGTATGTATAACTTAGTTTTATAATGGTTAAGTTATGAGACATGCAGGTTACTAGCACAAGTCACTAAAGAGAACCAGAAGACATTATGCGGGTATGTTAGACATAAATAGCTAGCATGCTAATCCAGGTATGTTTTTCCTATATCAAGCTAAAATCCTACCTTGTGTTAGGATCTTATACTGTTGTTGATAATAATTATTCATGAAGTCATAGGTTTGAATAATCATGGTTGGATGTATATTATTATAATTGATGATATGACTAACCAGAAGAATCATGAAAGTATAGGCTTGAATAATCACAGGTTTTATGCATTTTATATCTTATCTTGATTGATGATTCAACTAACCTGAAGAGTCATAGGCTTGAGTAATTACAGGTTTAGACATGTTATGTTTCTTATGATTTGACTAACCATAAGAATCCTTGAATGCTCATGCTTATTATTTCTGTTTGAAATGATCATGACTATACATGCTTGAGATTATTGTGTTTTAATAGTATACTAATGAATGTATGATTTTATATGAGATCACAAGGATAACACATTCATGATACTAATAAGCATGCATAGGGACCAAGGATGAATATGAGTTCAGGAACAGGTAATTCAGGAAGCAAAGATCAAGAGGGAGCACACTCCAGTTGCTCCTGCCAGAAAGCAAAGGAGCACACTCTAGTTGTTCCTGCAAGAAAGCAAAGGAGCACACTTCAGTAGTTTCTGCAAGGATGCAGATATTCAGAGGGAGTTGATCATCTCTCTACATTTCACAACAGAAAGGTGTAGAAGAAGCTACCTCAGATTAGGACTCCAGCAGCTCCTGCAAGGAAGCAAAGACTCAGAGGGAGTCCACCCAACGAACAAACAAAGATAAGTATTTGAATTGTCATTTCTTAAATAATACTGTTCAATAATGTATATACTGATGTTCCTAGAATTAGGTTGTGTATTATGCATATTAGAATAATTGCATTGATGAACAGTATACTACTAATATGCATGGGTAAGTAGCCTATGGCACTGTACAACATTCCATTGCTACTTATCTAGAATGAAACCTCTTTGCTGACATGTTGGGAGTTGTGCACACTCTTAACAATGTTCTGGTAGAGATTGGAAGGCATCTAGAAAGTTACAGGATATGGATAAATGTTGTATTGAAGCATTGGCTAAGATAATTGCATGACTGTATGGCATATTTCTTTATGTGTAAGAATTTGTTCTGAAAACTATAAGATGTTTTCTAATCATGCAATTTAACTTGTTGTGTAGGAAAGATCATATGCCATCTCCTACAAAAGGACTACAACATTTGTTCCAACAAGAAAGATATCTATTGAAGATATTGAAGTTCCCAGGATCTGGGATGAAGAAATGGAATGCCATGATCCGTAGATCATGAAGAAGATGTTTGGGATGCAGTCCCAAGACCTGACAGGGAGTCATATGTATGCAGATTGAAGAAAGCCTTGTATGGCTTGAAGCAAGCTCCCAGAACTTGGTATGGTGAAGATAGATTGATTGCCGACACGCAGCGGAAGCTTACTACCGAGTTCGAGATGAAGAACTTGGGGATGATGCACTATTTGTTTTTGGCATGGAGGTGTGGCAAAGTGCAGATAGAATCTTCCTTGGACAAGGGAAGTATACAGTAGAGATCCCAAAGAGGTTCGGGATGATGGATTGCAAGGCCATGGCCACACCTATGGCATCGAATTTGAAGCTTCTATGTGATGCTTCATCTGAGTCAGTTGATGTCTCTATGTATCGTCAGATGATTGGGTCCTTGATGTACCTGACGAACACGAGACCAGACATTTGCTTTGCTGTGAACACATTGAGCCAGTTCCTGACGGATCCGAGAAGTGTTCACCTGGTTACTGTAAAGCATGTTCTGAGGTACCTGAAGGGTACAGTGGATTATGGGCTCAGGTATGAGGCGAATCAAAAGTTTAACCTGGAAGGTTATGTTGATTCAGATTGGGCTGGCAGTGCTGCAGACAGGAAGAGCACATCTGGGTGCTGCTTCAGTATGGGATCAGGTGTGATCTCTTGGTTTAGCAGGAAGCAGTCCTGCGTAGCACTGAGTACAGCTAAGGCAGAGTATGTTGTAGCCTGTTCAGCTAGTTGTGAGGCAGTATGGCTACGGAAGCTACTATCTGAGTTATTTGATCTCCCGTTGGAGGCTACTGGTATCTTCTGTGATAACCAGAGTTGTGTGAAGCTGTCCGAGAACCCAGTGTTTCATGACAGGTCGAAACACATAGAGATCAAATATCACTATATCAGGGATATGGTGCAGAGAGGAGCTGTGAAGCTCCTGTATGTTGCGACGGACGAGCAGATTGCAGATGTGCTGATGAAGCCACTAGCCAGGGTGAAGTTCGAGTACTTCAGAGAGAGGCTTGGCGTGCTTCAGATCAAGGATACTTCGAGGAAGAAGTGATGGACACATTTGCTGAAGCCATTCCAAGCATGTTGGAAGGAGGATCCTTCACATGGCTGTGGATGTAAGCGCTGGATGATGAGCATCAGGATGATGTTCTGGTTTCTGCTTGGATATGATCAGTTGGATCATTTTATGTATGTATGTATGCATCATGTTGGATGCTTGGACCATGTATCTGTATATGTATCAGGTGGATACATTGTATGATCAGGTGGATCATGTATGGTGATATGTATCATGTATTTGTATTTGTATCAGGTGGATACATTGATGATCAGGAGGATCATGTATGATGATATGTATCAGGTAGATACTTGGTATGCATCAGGTAGATGCATTGATGATCAGGAGGATCATGTATGATGATATGTATCATGTATTTGTATCAGGTGGATACATTGATGATCAGGAGGATCATGTATGATACTTGGTATGCATCAGGTAGATGCATTGATGATCAGGAGGATCATGTATGATGATATGTATCATGTATTTGTATCAGGTGGATACATTGATGATCAGGAGGATCATGTATGATACTTGGTATGCATCAGGTAGATGCATTGATGATCAGGTGGATCATGCAGCAGGATGTTGCAGTGATGATCAGGATGATCATAGATGACGAGCTTCAGGATGTTGCTCCAGATGACATGCAGCAGGACGTTGCAGTGATGATGATCAGGATGATCATAGATACATCAGGATGATGTATGGTGAGTATCTGGTTGATACTCTATGGCCGTGGATCAGGTTGTGCAGATGAGCATGTAATTCGTTGCCCTGGGAGATTTGCAGATGGTCTTTCAAGGTTTTGCCTATGGCATGTAATTCGGTGCCCTGGGACATCTGGCAAATGCTCTTTCGAGGTTTTGCTCTGGGAGGACATGTAATTCGTTGCCCTGGGAGATCTGCAGATAGTCTTTCGAGGTTTTGCCTATGGCATATAATAGCGCCCTGGGATATCTGGCAGATGCTCTTGCGAGGTTTTGTCCTATGGCATGTAATTCGTTTCCCTGGGAGATCCGATAGGTTGGGCTGTGTGCCCGTAATCAGTCCTGGGATGCTCTTGCGAGGTTTTGCCATGACCACATGTAATTCGTTGCCCTGGGAGATTTCAGGTCGGAGTTGTGTACCCGTAACATCCTGAGATGCTCTTGAGAGGTTTTGTGGTGGACCACATGTAATTTGTGCCCTGGGAGATTTCAGGTCGGAGTTGTGTACCCGTAACATCCTGAGATGCTCTTGCGAGGTTTTGTGGTGGGGTCACATGTAATAGCGCCCTGGGAGATCCTACAGGTCGGAGTTGTGTACCCGTAACATCCTGGGATGCTCTTTCGAGGTTTTGTGACGCACGTAATAAGTCCTGAGGATTCCACAGTATGGCCAGTGATGACGAAGACCTGCAGGTGGTGGGCCTACATCCAGTATGAAAAAGGACTGGCTCTGTAGAACTTCCTATGACGAGTAGATTCAGAGATTGATTGAGATAGCAGCAGCAGTGACGATGATGATGACTCGATGACGATTATCCAGTGACGATGATCCATAGAAGATGACTTGTGCTAGAAGAACTGTGCTGAGAAATACCTTCCTAGTTAAGAGGGAGTGTTGATGTATATGTAACTTCGGAATGTATTTCACATATATGTATATTGTATTCCTATAGAGATGGTATTATTCCTCTATAAGGAAGTGTCGTCATTTATATTGTAAGTGTCGTAACTTATACTTGATGGGTTATTAGACCACCTTGTTTGGGGTCGGCCCTGTATAAGTCATGTGGGTCAAAGGGTTATTAGACCACCCTATTGGGGGTCGGCCATGTGGGTCAAAGGGTTATTAGACCACCCTATTGGGGGTCGGCCCACTCAGCATTATGTTATGTGGTTAAGTTCGAGCCGACATGAGTTAGGTAAAAAGGCAAGTCAAGTCAAGTATAAATAGAGTGCGGGAGGCACTCTATTTACTCACTCACTTCACACACATGCTCTCAAGGAGGAGATGCGCACTTATGGAGGAGGAGGATTTCTGCTAGGTTATGGCTATCTCTATTGGTTGGTTGTATCATTTCTCTATCTATCTCTGAGGAAGTTATTGGGGTTTTTCACCTTTATGGTTTTCCCCAAGTAAATCTTTGTGTCTCTTGTGTGTGCTTGCATTATTGTCTCCATGATTGATATGCTGTAGATATGCTGTACATGTTGTTCTCTCAGTTAAGATCCTAGATCACATTGAAGTAAATTCAGAAAAATCAACAATCCAATGGACCCTAAGCACTGAGCTGCAGCATTAAATGTTTTGTATCTCAATGCCTAGGGCTTGCCTACTTTGGAGTGATACGTGTACGATTACCCCAACAAAATCTGTAGTCACTACAGATGATATCTTTGACCAGTATGATCCTGCCATACTATCATAATTACCATTCCCCATCCATCCCAGACTCCCATCCCATTCAATCCATTAACACAGTGGCCACTCACTATATAGAGGCTAATCCATCAACACAGTGGCCACTGACAGCAAACTGAAATGGAATTTTTTAGTTTCTTCGCCTTGAGTCTTCTGATCGCTGCCCAGTTATGCTCATGATATATGAGCATATCGAAGTCTGCTCCCTTGAAAATCCCTGGGTATGTATGGATTTGTCATTAAGTTCTTGCAACAAGGAGGGTACATAGGGAGATTAACACTATCTAAGTCCCAATACATGGAATTGTCATTATGTTCCTGACTTTCTTCTCTAAGACAACATGCATTGTTGCGATCGTTAACACTTAAAGCAGTCGTTGAATGTTGTTTTAGTACCAGACCATGTTGTCAGCTTCTTCTTACTCTTGTTTCAATTCATGAAAATGGTGTAAGAGTCAATGGGGTGCTGTTAGCTCACTTTGATGGATGACTCTTTAGCTCGCTTTATTTCTCATTGCCCTCTTCTGCAAAATCTTGAGCTAATCTATTGTTATGGACTGCGGAAGCCTCTTATTTCCTCTCCCAACATTACACACTTAATATGTGTAGAGGCTTTAACTGTGAACTGCCAGAATCTTATAGCTATGAAGAAACGTTCTCATATAATGGATCTAATGCACCATTTTCCTGCAGAGAAATTTGTGGAGATACTAGGTAGCTTGAAATCATTGAAGAATCTGGATATCCATATTCCAAGGCCTCTTTCTCTTCTCAACTTATTGGAGCAACTTCCTAACGTTAAAAGACTACATATCCACAAAAGGTTTTTCTCGATAAGAAAGAATTTTTGTAGTCATTATTATACACACATCTAATTTAAGTGTTTACTTATCATTCGCAAAGTATATTTCATTGGTTGAATGCCTTTGCTTCCACTAACTACGGTGCTAGGAGCTAAACCGTCCAAGCGGGATTCCCATACCAACTGTCTGGACATCCCTTGTCATGGTGCACTTGGCAATTTAGGAATAGTTTCTATGTTTTTATTGTGTATGATGATATGTGTGCTCACATGTTGGAATTTGTTGGAAATGGTTTCTTTTTATGGCAGCGTGATAAACAATTCTTTGTTTGCTATGTAGGTATTCGAGAGAGATGCAATACCGTCGTGTCTAGGTTATCTGCTTGCTAATATTCGAATGTCTGTGCCTCCAGATCATGATGTCAACTTCTTCTAATCGTGCCAAGTGGTTGCATCAGCATCCTATCTGAAAGTTTGTTGAGCGACTCTCGGATGATGTAGTATCAGACTTAACAGACAGTAAACTTGTTATCACCATCGCACAGTTTTTGCACTATTCGTCAACAAATAACTACATCTAGCCCATAGATCTTACCAATCTTTGCAAGAATATTCCCTTTGTCGCTGAAGTTGGGAAAATCATCAGGGTAGGAGGCTTTCTAAAGTTTCTCAAGCCTGCATCCACGAGTAACTAGTCCAAGTTAATGGGATGGAAATTGGAATCCTTGGATGACTATGGGATTTTCAAGACTTTTTAAAGTTTAACTTATACTGCCACCTTGTGCAGGAGGTATGATGTATTCAATTAATGATTTTGTTTCATTCTTTCAAAGACACTTGCAGGAGTCGTCGAATGTTGATTTAGTCTGGAATGAGTCTAGTGCTTCTAAGTCTACAAGTCAAAGCTCCAAGAAAAGTTTAGTCTTTTATTGCTCCTTCAAATGAGATGATCTGATTAAGGATAATGAGAATCTAAAACGTTCAATGACTTTAAATTATTGTGAAGTAAAATTTAAAATAAAAAATGCAATTTCTGATTTGAAAAGTGAATTTCAAATAAAAAAATGCAATTGTATATTTGAAGATTGCAGTTTTCATTTGTAAATGTTCAAAATTTTAAGGTGAAAAAAAAATGTCTAAAATATTCAGTCATTGTTTGAATATCAAGTCAATTGGATATGTTATAACATAAAAAATCCATGTCTAAAATATTCAGTCATTGCTTGAATATCAAGTCAATTGTACTTCCATTTTTCGACATGAAGAATCAGCCGCCCCTTCTTGCAGTGTTAAACTATTATGAAAATAATATTGGGAATAAGAACAGTTGGTCGAACCTTCAATTTTAAGGGAATTATAAAAATAGAACACCTTGGAAGTTATAACATATAAAAATAGTTTGTCCCGACTTCCATTTTACGAAAAGAAGGATTGGTAGACCCTTACTTTCGAAGTTAAGTGTGAAAACCTTTATCCAACAATTCAACTATATCCATAATGGAGAACACAAGAAGGATCGACCGACCCTTCTTGCAGTGTCAAAATATTATGAAAAGAATATTGGTAATAAGAAGGGTCGAGCGACCCATTCTTGCAGTGTCGAACTAGTATAAAAATAATATGGGGAATAAGAAGGGTCGGCCGACCCTTCAATTACAAGGGAATTGTAAAAATAGAACACCTTAGAGGTTATATCATATAAAAATGGATTTTCTCGACTTTTGTTTTATGGCAAGAAGGATCGACTGCCCCTTCTTTTAGTAGTTAATTGTCAAAACCTTTATCTAGCAATTCAGCTATAGCCATAATGGATAATACAGGAAGGATCGACTGACCCTTCTTGCAGTGTCGAACTATTATGAAAAGAATATTACAAATAAGAAGGGTCCATTAACCGTTCTTTTAGGAGGGAAGTGTAACAATACAACACCTTCGAGAAATGAGAATATTTTCACTTGCCAGCAAAGTCTTTAAAGAAAAACATCTATAAATTTTGTTGTTAAAATGTTGATATCTACTATCCTAGGGTGACACGTGGAACGATCATATTGTGACACGTGGCATATTTTTATTTGGCACTTTGATATCACCCTATAGATGGAATGCTAATTGAAAAATTAACATGAATTTATTAATTTAATATGTTAATCATTTGCAGAAATAGATAAATGTTTTAATTAAATAAATCCACTTAAAACATAAAAGACACACAGATCATGAGTAAAGAAAAATCCAAACTGTAGATCAATGTATGGATTATTGATTACAAATATGATTAAACATGACTGTGCTTTGCAAAGAAAACTAATCAGAGGCAGGATAGCCACCCGCTCACAGTCAAAGAGCTTTTGTTTGGTGATTAAAGAAGAAGATATGAACAACCCATTAGTATAGAAATGAATTCTATACTGACTTTAGAAAAAAATTGTAGTTGATGCTTGAAATGAAAGCAACAGAGCATAATATTTATGAATTCTATCCCGATACAACACTTATCAAGGCATGAAAAACCATAAAAGTATGAATTAAACAGTGAGAGAAACATTCACATAAGAGAAAAATATCAATAATGGGCACCAAGTTACAGATGAATACACTATCAATTTTAAGAAGAGAAAAATACAGTCGACTCTAAACAAGATCAACACATGAATCTATGATTCTGTAAAGATGAGTTATTTCCTGTGTGGCTCTTTATATTCAAATATATCAACTTGATACAAAATTCTTGTCTCTCCAAAAATTTTCCAACCCTTTCAAAGTAATTCATAATGTCTTTTATACAAAATGTCTTTTAACTAAAAACTGAAATAACTTAATTAAACCTGCCAAATGTCATTTGAGTCAAAGTCAGAAACAATATTACAAATTTCTTTTGAATAAAAGTTCGTGGATCTGAAAATTTGTTTGCTACACGCATGTCGTATCGGAGAAGTAGTTCCGGACCATTGATCTGCTCCATTGGTTGTTGATCTTCTACTTAAGATGCTCGTTGGATAAACATCCCCGTCCGTCTAAAACACCTTACCCTTTTTTCGTGAATCCTGCTCATGTCTGTAGATCTTCACCACCGAAGATCTAGACCATTTATTTGCGCAGATATTTAACAGGAGGCGGAACTTTGCAGTTTAATTCTCCTTGCAAAGTTTCAGGCTTGGCATTTTGATCATTTCACCCTTGAGGCCGTGAATACCTACCCAGATGATTCTCCATTATTTTTAGAAATTGAACCTCCCAATTTCATCCAGGACAACACTAGTGCTAACACTGACAAGCTAAATGAGCAAGCTAAAATTCAGTGGCGAACTATTATGAAAAGAATATTTGGAATAAGAAGGGTCGAGTGACCCTTCTTGCAGTGTCCAACTATTATGAAAATAATATTGAGAATAAAAAGGGTCGACCGTCCTCTCAATTACGATGCAATTTTAAAAATAGAACACCTTGGAATATTTAACATATAAAAATGGTTTCTCCATACTTTCGTTTCTCGACAAGAAGGATCGGCCACCCCTTCTTTTTGTAGTTATTTGTGAAAACCTTTATCCAAAAATTCGGCCATATCCATAATTGAGAACACAAGAAGGATCGACCGACCCTTCTTGCAGTGGGGATCTATTATGAAAAGAATATTTGGAATAAGAAGGGTCGAACCACCCTTCTTGTAGTGTCGAACTATTATGAAAATAATATTAGGGATACGAAGGGTCAGCCGAAATTTCAATTACGAGGCAATTTTAAAAATAGAACACCTTGGAAGTTTTAACATATAAAAATGGTTTCTCCCGACTTCCATTTTTCGACAAGAAGGATCGGTTGCCCCTTCTTTTCGTAGTTAATTGTGAAAACCTTTATCCAACCATTCGGATATATCCATAATAGAGAACACAAGAAGGAGCAACCGAGCCTTCTTGCATTGTCAAACTATTATGAAAAGAGTATTTGGAATAAGAAGGGTCGGCCGACCTTTCATTTATGAGGGAATCAGAACAATAGAACACCTTTGGGAAAGAGTGGCTTCTCTTTCTCTGAGAATACTTCCACTTGCCAACATAGTCTTTGAAGCAATATGTCTATAATTTTTGTTGTTTAAATGTTGATATCTAGTATCCCAAGGTGACACGTGCAATGATCTTATTGTGACAGGTGGCATATTTGATATTGTACATTGAGTATTAGAAATATAGTTTAATTATATTATTGGCTCGTATAGAATATTTTCTCCTATGAGCACCGCTTAATTTGGCAGTTTGAGTATATTGGATCATATTTTAGTATTTTGGTAGTTACTCTGAGGGCAATTACATGATTTTAAGTGCAGTAAATAAACCACTTCTAAAGGCTAATTATTCTTAAGCACAATTAACTAGGAATTAAGGTGTTAATTACAACAC
The DNA here is from genome assembly GCA_027924585.1 of Larix kaempferi. Classification (NCBI taxonomy): domain Eukaryota; kingdom Viridiplantae; phylum Streptophyta; class Pinopsida; order Pinales; family Pinaceae; genus Larix; species Larix kaempferi. The sequence goes on from BSBM01002842.1 coordinate 124,182, forward strand.
TTAACGACAGTTAGTGCACAAATGAATACACTTATCACAAATTCAATTTTGTTACAAACAACCATCCATTATCAATCCCAATGGATATAAGTTGTATCTTTCCTTTTATAAAACTTTTATTGATGAAAATGAAAAAATACAACTTTTTGTTGACCAAGTGGAAATTTAGAAACACAACAATTTTGTTGCTTAAAACTGCCACATATAGAATTTTAGAAACCAATTTTGTCTACTATCAACCCTTGAGGACATCCATCATTCTGAACACTATTCCCCATGTTTACTCCAGGTGCCTTCACTACTGCAAGGCCCTTCTCGTTTATTCTAATTCTTTCTCCTGTCCATCCTTGCCTTGGTGACCATGCCCATATGATGTTATTTAAATCGATCTTCATATTTTTTTCTGCACCTAAAATCCATTGTTGCTGTCTATATAAGCATTTTCTATACAAGACCTTCAGATCCTTCGATGGTCCTATTGGCTTCCATCATTACACCTCTACTTTGTAAGACCCAACAGTACTAGCATCTGACTCCTGATAAATATCACTAATAATCTTACCCAACCAGATTACACAATCTGGCTCTGGTGATTGCACAATGACCATTTGACCCTTTACAACATCCACTCTTGCAATGAATTCATCTCTAGGCTTATTGCGTAGCAGTCCAACATAGCAGTCCTGCAAAGCAGGAACATTTTCCTTCAAATAAGCATCCATAATTTCATGTTCACATCTTGTAGGTTCACTATGAATATCATGGCTTGTCGATGGCCAAAAGTTAGTTGATAACTGATCAACACTCTCGAAGGGACTGTCCAAAGCTAAGTACAACCTCCCAATAATTTAACTTGGGATGCCAAAATGTTCACCTCCCTTCTTAATCCCTTCATTCCAGAATGAAATATATGTTTCTAGTTCTTTTTTTATTTCATCAATGCCTGAAGGACTTTTTGATTGCAGATTTAATAACCTAGGCTATTCCATCGGCAAGTTCGCTCTACAATCTGGCAATGACCGCTAGAGTTTAAGAGGAGATGACCAATCTTCATCCCGAAGTGATGCCTTCCATTGCATGAATGGAATGTCATCTATGAGATGAAATTTAAAAAACTAACATTTTTTTTATACCGACGATCTTGGCATTTCCATCCAAAAGGTGGGGTATCACAAAACTCTTAAAATAGTAAAGTTCATCAATTAGATAAGGGACAAAGGAATTTTGATCTTCACATCTCTTATACGTATTCAAAATTTCCGGAAGAGAAAATATATCCTTGTGCATTAGCTTTGCTGATAACCTGCCAAAAGTTCCATCTATGTCTTCCTGGGTGTGTCCGACCGAGAGGAATCCAACTTCAACTTTTTCGAACACTCTCCTTGTTGTTAAAAGAGATAAAAATGCAAATACAAAGTGGTTTTTGTTATCGCCTGAACAATTATCCATTTGCAACAACAATATGCATGGTAGTTTTCTATAAGGCATGCATTGATTAGTACCATCAAAACGCATTACATCATCTTGCATTACATCTTGTCTGTATACCGAACACTTTTAATATGAGTTTGATTGCAATAGAGCATCATTCAATTTGTGCTTAGATGTTCCACCTTTGTAGAGCAAATCACCATACTTATCATCCACTGGTTCTTCAAGACACTTCAAGCATTTAGCCAGGGATGTCACAGTGAAATTCAATCCCATCTCTAAAAATGAGAGGTTGAAATGACCAAAACTCCCAGTCTTGTGCCCATGAGTCAACATTCCAGTCAATGATATGGGAAGATTCATAACATTGCTAAAATATTTTTCCTTCTTACCCATCCTTGGAATGGAAGTCTTTGACTTATCCATTTTGTCATGAACAATACTGACATAAGTCTTCGGATGTTGCAGGGAAGCCGACCTGTGAGCATAATAGATCTGGAGACAACTTGAGACGTATTTATTATGAGCATCCTGATTTGCTTGCAACTTTTCCACCTCAGCTGGATCAGTGGTCCCCTTTAGCCTATCCTGTATTGTAATGCACTCATTACACCTTGCAAAGTTGTTTGATTTAGAAATTTTAACCTCTGGAAAATCTTCTCTCATCACCTTGCTAAAGGGGGATTGTGATACTAGAGGAAAACCGATTCCTGTGATTTCATCATTAGCCATTTTTTGCAGTAAACCATGGGACATATTAATGGGCAATAATTTCAAGGTTGTCCTTGTTCCATCTTTACTGATTATTCATGTAAGATGTGGAGATTTGTCTGAATTCTCTACTACAATTTTATTAATAGTAGCTACCAGTGCAGTAGTGTTCGGCCTGGATTTTTCCAAGCCACTGTTACCATGCACAGCTCTCACATCACGATTCATGAACATTCTTTTATAATTGAATAAAGTGCTTTTTTTTATCCAATGGCATTTATAACATGCATTTTGACAGACATCTACTATGTCTAATCTAATTGTAAACAAGCTTCTTTTTTCTGTCATCTCCTTCTTTGGCCACGAGAGCATTTGATCCCAAAGAATTCATAACAAATTGTCTTTTTGAATTTCCATTCATACTATCAAATTTCTTCGCACATTCAACTATCAATCCATGTGGAATTTTTGATATACAAAGATTTGAGCAACAATGTTCGGTGCCAATGTTTGAAAGGAATGCACCCACATTTATTCCAGGCCTGTAAGGTATCGATCTTGAACTTCTTTCGGAAATTTTAGTTCCAGCTTGCTGCTTTATTGAATTGTATGGCCTTGTTCCATTACCTTTAACATCTGTATATTCAGAATGAGGAGTACCTGGAAGGACCATTTGTAAAGGACATTCTTCAAAAACATTCCAAAATTTGACCATTTCTTCCTCTGCTTTCTTTTTTAGTATAACATCCAAAGGAACATTATCGAAGTCAAGCAAATTGTTTGCAGGCCATCTTATAAGGGATCCTTCAAATACACCACAATCCTCGCAATTGCAGAAGACTTTATGAACTAAAATACCAAACTCACCAGCATCTAGTGCTTTGAATTGTACAATGTCTCCCTCAAAAACATTTGACACTATTCCCCGATCAACATATTGTGGCTTTAAAGAACATTGATGTATTAAATTAACTGTCTGTCCCAACAACCTTTCATTGTGATTTTCTCTTCATACTTTCAAAGTAGATTCAGATTGATTATCATTGAAAGTTTTTGCAAAAGAAAGCAATGTTTCTGTATTAAAATCGATGATTCTCTTAATTGACCAAACAACAAAATCTCCACCGCTCAACCCTGGACAACATGGCATACAAGAAAACACCACTTCATACACCAGAATACCAAAGTTGAAGTCACCCAAAAATGTCCCCCCAACAAAATCACTCCCACTCACATTTGTTACAACACCTATGGAAATGCAATCCTTTCTTTCTGAACACTTAAGTAACAACTTAACGTTTCTCATAATAAAAGAAGATTTATTCTCAGTTGTTATGATATGTGCTACACTCATCGAAGTAGAAGTTGGTATATCATTGACCTCATTCTCAGTTGTTATGATATGTGCTACACTTGTCGAAGTAGAAGCTGGTATATCATTCACCTCATTCTCGCGAAGAGCAGACCCAATTTGGTTAAAGATCTCGGATATAGGCCATTGAATATAGCCACCAACAGCCTCTGACAATGTATCTGCACCTTCTGATCAATAAGGAAATGGAAGACTTGCATTTAAAGGCTTGGTAACATTCACAATGATACATCCGTCCTTAATTCTAATATTATGCAAAAAGTTTCTTTCTGGAAAAGAGATTCCTTCAACAACTTTCAATCCATTCAAAAGTAGATCCACACATTGTTGAGCACCAAAATCCATTTCATAAACGATATCTGAAATATAAAATAACAGGACATATTGTTCATAACCATAATCCAGTTCAAAAGCGTTTTATGAAATATAAAATAACAGGAGCACATTAACAATCATATTTATTTTAAACAAATATATAACATAAATTATAATATATAAAAAATTGTCTGTCTGGACTTGCAATTTTCCGAATGGTAGGATTGGATGCCCCTTCTTGTAGAAGAAGCGAACACAAGACGGATCGAAAGACCCTTCTTGCAGTCGTGAAAGATTACGAAAACAATAATGGGTAGAAGAAGCTTCTCCTGCCCATTCATTTATGACGAAAAATTAAAAATATTCAACCTACGAATGCTAGGCCGTTAATTCATGTATTTCCAAAATTGTTAACAAGGGAAGAATACTGAGAACAACAAGGGTCGGTCGCCCCTTCATTTACGATAACAATTTAAATTTATTTAATCTACGAATGCTAGGCCGTCAATACATGTATTTCCAAAATTGTGAACACGGGAAGAATACTGAGCACAACAAGGTTCGACCAACCCTTCATTTACGATATAAATTTAAATATATTTAATCTACGAAAGCTATGTCGACAATTCCCTACTTCCAACTTCCGCTGTAAATAGTCGGGAGTCAAAACGAACATCATCTAATTTCTAACATATAAAAATGTTTGTCCCGACTTCCATTTTCCAAAGAGAAGGATCGACCGCCCCTTCGTTTAGGAGAGAATTGTGAACAACTATATCCAACAAGTCACCGATATTCAGAATGGTGAAAGAAAGAAAGATTGACCGACCCTTTTTGCATTCTAGAACTATTATGAATACAATTCTGGGCAGAAGAAGGGTCAGTCATCCCTTCTTTTTTTTTGTAAGTAAGAAGTTTTTGTATTAAATAAAAGAGGAGTTACAGAAGGAACAAGCTGTCCCAGAGTCAGACTTGTTCATCAAAACAGACCATCTAACTACTAACCCATAGACTCCAGCATCATTAACCTTGCGGTAGACAATTATCACCAAAACAGATAAGATACTTTCATTCAACTGGCCATCCCTATCCTCAGAAGCTTTGGAACAACAAAAATCACTACCTATCGAAAAATTCATTGAACCGGAGATATTCTTAGCATAGGCACGTAGGCCCAAAATAAAAAAGCACAACAAAATGCTACTACCCCCATTAGGCAAGATATACATTTAGGAAAAGACAATCTAGCTTAACAGTCGACCCTCCCTTAATAAAAAGACTTGCAGTTTGGAAAAACGATTCTAGATCAAGCGTCAACGGATAATGGCTAAGTTATAACATATAAAATTGCTTGCCTCGACTTCTGTTTTCTGAGAAGAAGAATCATTTAGCAGATAATTGTGAAAAGATTTATTTAGAAATTGAACGATATCCATAATCGTGAAGACGAAGAAGGATCGACCGACCCTTCTTATAGTCTCAAGCTATAACGAAAAGAATATTGGGAAGAAGAAGGATTTTCTGCCCCTTCTTTTACGAGGGAATTGGAAACATAGAACTTGGAGAAAGAGTGACTGATCTTTCTCTGTGAATTGTAAAAAAAGAACTTGGAGAAAGAGCAGCCGATCTTTCTCTGTGGATCTTTCTATGTGGATATTTCTCTATGAAATATGTATTTGGAGTGCGGATATCTACATTAGCCACTCCAAAAAACTTATCCCTGGAAGAAGGAGCAGAAACTCTTTCTCCTCAGCATCTACTTCCAAAAACCCCAAAATGGAACAACCTAATCAAAGAGAGACCTCGCTTTCTATGACAAAATTTTGACTTGATAGCAAACTCATTGTAGCAAAACTTTTGCAATTTTTTTCATTCAAATGTCGAAATCTAGTCTCCAGGGTGACACGTGGAACACTCAGATTGTGCCACATGGCTTTGATTATTCATTAATGACAGTCTATAAATTTCCTTCCTTTCTCTATTAATTGTTATTTCCAGTAATGACAGTCTGTAAATTTCCTTCCTTTCTCTATTAATTGTTGTTTCCAGTAAATATTTTCCATTGTGTTATTCTTCATGCTTGGATGAAAGTAATCTTAAATCAGAATTCATATGTTTATGCTCTGGTTTACCACATCTAAGTATTCACCAATTTTTTGCTAAAATTGATATTGGATTCATTTATGACCAATGCCCAATATTAATGGATTGTTTTCTTTTCTTCATTACCAACCTGCAAACTAAGACAAACAAGGGTATTCACCAATTTTCATGAATTTTTTGATAAAATTCACTTAATTTTAAGAACATTTTTATCAGCTTTATCTCTTCAACTAAATTCCTTGGTATCGTATGCAAGACTCAAATGTGTTCTCATTGCATCCAACAATTTGAGTCATAAACCACGTCCAACTACCCAATACATGGGACTTTTCTATAGTGAATATTAACTGCAAAATGATATTAAAAAGAAGATTCATGTTTCAATTTTTCGAGTTCATTTGTCGTTATCTTTTTCCAACAAACCTAGCCAAATGTGAAAGGATTTGCAGAAAACAATATGGAATATATGAAAATAATACGCTACACCACCAGACAGAAAACATATGCAAGCTAGCGGCAATCCTGTAACGCACGATTTTGCAAATATAATGATGTGAATTCATATTAATGGACTGTAAGAAGATAACTACCCAAAATTGAAGGAAATAAATTCTATAAATCTAAAGAAGACAGACAAGGGTGGAAGGAAATCTAAAGAATCTAAAACGTTCAGCGACTTTAAATTACTGTGAACTTGAAACTGTCATTGCATTGATTTGTGACAACCATGGAAGATATGGATTTTTACCCCGGAGGCTAAATAAGCATGTTGTGTTACAGATTTATATTTATGGTTTGAATAATATAAATACATGCCAATTGAAAAATTAGCAGTCGATTCTTCAAACCAATCTTACTGCTCTACCTGCTCAACACTCTTCTCGGTTCCACCTAAGCAAAAGCAAACCTCAGTCCTCATAGAAAAGAAAGATCCAAAGATTTAGATTTATGGTTTGAATAATATAAATACCCACCAATTGAAAAACTAGCAGTGGATTCTTCAAACCAATCTTACTGCTCTACCCACCCAACACTCTTCTCGGTTCCACCTCGGGAAAAGCAAACCTCAGTCCTCAAAGAAAACAGAGCTCCAAACTCACAACCACAGAGAGTTTGAACTTTAAGTTTCAATGTTCTGTGGCGGGATATCATCACACAGTATCAATGCAGAAAAGTTTGTAACATTAATTATCACAGTGTGGCGGGATATCATCTATACATTGTGACACATAAACACAATCCATCATAAACGTGATGAGATTATTCACACGAGTGATACAGTCCATCATTTACCATTAGTGCTATACAAACCATTTTAAATGGTGGAAAACATTACCTCCATGCCAACGTACAAACCATTTTAAATGGCGGAAAAGATCACTTCCGCCAACGTACAAGCCATTTTAAATGGCGGAAAATATCACCTCCTCCAATGTACAAACCATTTTAAATGGCGGAAAAGATCACCTCTGCCAACATACAAACCATTTTAAATGGCGGAAAAGATCACCTCCGCCAACGTACAAACCGTTTTAAATGGAGAAAAAGATCAATTCCGCATCCCCAACATGCGCGCTAGGAAAAAGGGATGGGTGGTTGTGGAATGTGAAACCTCTCTCCACGTGGCAGCACCACATGATTTCACAAGTTGGAAGGGCGGTAAGGAAAACCACCTTCCTCCATTTGCAGAAACACCTTCTCCCATCCTTCACGGTCGCTGGCACATGTGGATATGATGTGGCTGGATATAACAGTTGTAACCAAAACCAAAGAGTCTACCTTACAGTTGATTATATAAGGAAGACCCTTTCTAAAGTGGAGCCTTTTAGAATTTATAGTCCCTATAATTGTGGCTATATGTATAAAGTTTCCAGTTTCGTGCAAACTATGATTAAAATGTATTAGAATATAAATACATTCTATGCTAGGGTATTTGCAAAGGTGTATAAATAATTATTATAAAATAAAAATCAAGATAATAGTTAATTAAATGCAATATATGAATTTAGTTTTAAGGTAAGATTTAAAATTATTTCCAATTAGTTAAAAGTTTATTTTTTTATTCATAAAGTAAATAGTAAAATATATAAATTTACTTTCTTTTATTTAATATATAAAAGTCAAAATAGATTTTCATTTATTATTGGTTACGGTAATTGCAATTCAACGTAGGGACAAGTGAATACTCTAGAATGGGTGGTAGATAAATATTAGTGCACCAACTCGACAAGGTAGCACGAAATAGACTTTTACTGCAGCTTAGTTTTCTATAGAATTTTTTTTGAGTCAACCATGTATATGGGTGCGAGGCAATAGGAATGTCGTTAACAACCCACATGGCATCATGAATGCGTGTAAGCACCCGGTAAAGGGAATGCGCAAGACAAATTCCCAAAGTTCCCAATTTTAGAGGGTAGAAGTTCCCAACCATTCGGAACAGTTCCCATCATATTTGGAAAGTTTCCTACAAGTTCCCAAGTTCCCTAGAACGTTGGAACTTTGGGAACAAGTTTCTTAAAATTCGGGAGTGGTTCTCATGCTACATAGTATCTTTATCCAATGCAGATCCAAGCAACTGACATTGTAAGAGCACTTTTCCACTTAGATAAAATGGCGTTGTGGCTGTCTATCAGTTGCAAAAAATTAATAGATAAAATGAGTTAAACAAAGAAATTCAGTTGCAGAAAATTAATAGATAATATGAGTTAAACGAAGAAATTCATTTAAGACATAATAACACGTGAATCGTATAGTCATAGAAATCCAACCTACATATCGATGCATTAATTAATTAATTAACTAAGAAATCCAAAAAAGATGGCCGAAACCGACTGAATTTCATTAATTATGCAAAAAATTACACTGACTCATGGTGCCATCCTCCTCCCAAAAGAGAGGAAGTCCCTTCTTGAATAATGGATCAAACATTTACTTGTAGAGTTTTACTTGATGTGCTAAAATGTCTGTCCTTTCCTGAATTGTGTTCTTTGTAGAAATTCTATGGCCTTTTCTGCACACTCCATGGGCTTCTTGTTCAACTTTTCCTTGACTGTTGTTATGCTTTGCTTGGCTAACTTTATTACAGCCTCTTTGTCCAGAGTCAAATCGAGATATGGCCTCAATTTGTCCACAACCCTACCTTGCTTTGCTTCCATCAGGGTGGTCTCACCTCTAAGCTGCTTTATTAATTCATCATATTTCACTTGTAGCCCTAGGTATTTACCTCCCAAGCCTTTCCCTCCTGCTCTTCTTCTAAGACTCTGCTCCTCACCTCTGTGTTCTGCTTTGCAACCTTTCCACTTCTCAGTCTTTTAGGCTTGCCATGTTCTCCAACTCTTTTATCTTCTCCTGCGTTTGCCTTTCAAGGTATTTAGACTTAGCTCTCCACTTCTTTTCACTTTCCACCATGAGAGCGATATCAGTCAGCCACAACTTCTCTTCAAACTTAAACAGCCTGGCTTTGCAGTCTGTTGGTTCCTCTTGGAGATCTCTTCCAATTCAGAAGCTTCTACAAGTTGAAGGGGATCTTTAGCTTCTTTTTTAATGACTAAATGATGCTGTCTTTGTCATCCAACATCTTTTTTATACTACCCTTCTTGTCTTCTTGGCTTTCAGTAGCCAACAATGCATTTTGTAGCTTTTTTATTTGTGTCTTGTGGGATTTGTTCTGACTTGCAATTTTGACAGTTCTAGGGAAGCCTTTAGCAATTTGGCATAGATAACCTCCCCAGTCTCCTTGTGTAAGTTGATCATATCAGGAACACGAATATATTCCAAGTTCACTTTCACTTTAGTGGCTTTGGTTTTTCAAGCCATCCAACTGTAAGATCTACTCTGGGTTGTGGATCTCTGTCCATGTTTAACTCCCATGAGGTCAGCCATGCAACGTCAAGTAGATGGGCTCTTTAATTCCCCTGCCCCCAATGTCGCCTCATCCTGCCTGGAAGCAATTCATGTGGATATCTGACATGCGAAGATCATGCTTCCGGGTTCACGCTACTATGTTCTATCATGGCCCTTTGCGCTGTGCATTTGCACTCATCTAGTTCTGCTCTAGGGTCCTCGTGCTCCAGTTCTCCTCATGCTCTCAGTTACCTGCACCTATAACATCTTCTCATTGTCTCCCATGGGCAGGCCAAAGGGTGCTAAAGTCTCAATTCTAGTCTGTTTACAGATTGGGAGGCTAGGATAATTGTAGACATTATGGCTAATAGGAATCAAGAGAAGACCTGGGACCCCTATTGGATTGTAAAGAACGTGTTAGTCCAACTTATGGAAGACATGCAGACTAATTAGACCTCTGCTTGCCATGCCACCCAAACTTTGTGGGATACTCTGCAGAACATGGCGGCCACCCTCGCCGAGTCGCCACCTTAGAACACACGCTCAGTTGGGAATCCTATTCCGCCACTTGTCCCTTCGGCCGTGAAAGTTATCCTAGGAACAATACACTTGGCACCACCACATCTGCTGTTAGACCTGAAGCCACCCTTGGAACACTCTGGCCACTCCTCTTGGCATGGATAAGTCCAACCTAGGGGGTAGCATGTCGATTTTGACATGCAGCAGGGATCCCATCCCCTCCACCTTGGGCCCAATCCTGGCCAAGCGTACACGCAGTGGGACAACTAGTTTCATTCCTTTCATGCCCCGAAAGACGATGCCATTTCTGGTCAAGCTCCCTGCTCAGGGCACTCGTCCTTCTGCGAAAACTACTCTACCTCCCGTGAGAGCTACGTCAACACCTGGGATTGTTGCTTCGACACCTCAAAATGTTGCTCCAACACCTGCAAGATGTTAGAAAAACAGGATCGCAGAGCAATAACAATAAATAGAAATGCAAATATAATCACACATACACATTACAAGAGAGACACAGATATATCATGGTTCACCCAACTTGGGCTACGTCCACACTAAATTTGCCAGTCCTGATTATTATTATCATCCAGCAAGATGAAGGGATACAACCTGCAGCACAACCGCTGCACTTCCTCTTCTCTGTTTCACAGTCTCTCTCCCGATCTCAAAGATCTTTACAATGCATAAAACCTAATACATCAACCAACACTAGCCGTATTACAATGTCTTTATTTTATAGGGGAAATACAATGGGAAAATACCACAGGATACCCAAAACCATGGGCCCGCAAAACAACTGGCGAAAAACAGCCCCAAAAATTTTCTTCGGGGCTGTTGCCCCCGAACCCCCATTTCTTGGGGGCACTGCCCCCAGAGCCTCCATCCAGGGGGGATGGTCCCCCCTGGAACCCCGTGGGGGGGCGATGCCCCCCCACATCCCCCCCGCTAGGGTGAGTGTACAGTCCACCTACATATCATATAGAATTGGGGTACAAACACAGCTGATACAATATCATCTATGAGACTAGAAGATCTAGCTCCACAACCAACACAAGCGATCAGAAGGACACGGATTACTACAACTACCCAATTCTAGAGGAGACACCTTCGGATGCAGAAAGTCCCTCTGCAACTGGTTGAGGAGGTTCTTCTGATGTCTCTCTCTTACTTTTTGTCTATTTTGGTTCTGCCTATGACTGCCATTTTTTTGTATAGTTTGATTTTGAATCGCCACAACTCTGGTGATATCTATGGTAGGCACCTCTGGATAAGACAACCGCTGACTGTAATTTCTACTGTATTTTTATTAGCTTAATATAAATCCGCATCTTTACAACAACAAAAAAAATTCTCCCCAATCAGCAATGTTAAAGCTTAGGATCTTTGATTATTTAATTCGCGCGTTGCAAATTCACATCTAGAGATACATTAGACATCCCTTGGGTCTTTTGATTCGACAATCGATGCCTTACCCCTCGTTTTATGGACCTGAACCCCTCAAATCGTCTTCATATAAAATGCTAATTGGAAAATTGGTATTAATTTAATAACATATGTTGATCATTTGCAGAAATAGATAAATGATTTAAATAAACAAATTCATTTAAAACATGAAAACATAGATCATAAGTCAAGACACATCTAAACTATAGAAAAATGTATTAATTATGACTGCAAAATAAATTAGTGTATTTCAACATAGATCAAACAAATTTGATAAATTAAAAAAACAGATATCAAGAGACAACTAACTGTATTTCTTCAAGGCTGCAAAAAATTACAATAGTCCTCTTTCTGTGATTTTCTCCCCCCCTTAAATAATAATCACCAAATAGATACAAATGGTAAACTTCCCAAACAACTCATCCACCTTAGGATGACGGGTTGCGGAAGGAAAAAACTTTTAAATCCAACTAACCAAGCTTCCGCATTGCAGATTACGGGTGGCGGAAAGCACAAAATTTGTGCTTTCCGCAAATCACAAAAGCACAAAATTTGTGCTTTCCGCAAATCACAAAAGCAAAAAAAAATCAATGAATTCTAAAGGGAAAATTATTAACTGGACATAACAAAGAGATCATCAATGGACCTCTAGAGTGGGATCGTCAATCACAATGCTATCAAGCAAATCAGCAATTTCCTGAGAGACTTCAGTGACCTCTTGTGCTATAGACATCATGGAAAAGAGATCAATCACAATTGCAGGTTGCGGAATAAAAAAATATCAAAACCAAATGACCAAGAAATCCGCAATCCTCATTGTGAGATGATTGCGGGGAGAAAATCTATGTTTTTCGCAACACACAAAAATCTATTAAATTTGAAAGGGAAATTATTAATTTGGTTGCGGAATTGGGGATGTGAGAATTTAAACTTGAGCAGTTTAATGTTTCCGCCATTTGCAGTTGGGATACAAGACAACTTGGAGAAAGAAGACAAAGCCGCTCTTTCTCTTAGAATATTTCCACTTACCACAAAATCATTCAAAGCAATGTAAAGTTATTCAACCTACGTAGGCTGACCATCAATTCATTTATATCCAAAATGGTGAGCACTACGAAGGAAGTGTAAACATATTTAATCTATGAAGGCCAGGTTGAGAATTCTGGACTATATCCGCCCATTTGTTTAGTGGATTATGAATAGAGAAAAAGGGTTGGTTGCCCCTTCTATTATGAGGGATTTGTAAAAATAGACAACTTGGAGAAAGAGCGCCGCTCTTTATTTGAGAATATTTCCATTTGCAAGCAAATTGTGCAAAGCAATGTCAACTTATTCAACCTACGAAGGCTAGACTGTCAATTGATTTATATCTAAAACAGTGAGCTCAACAATTCACCTATATCCAGATTGGTCAACACAGGAAGGATCAACCCACCCTTCTTGCATCCAAGAACTATTATGAATAGAGTTACGGGCAGAAGAAGGGTTGGATGCCCCTTCCATTATGAAGGATTTGTAAAAATAGACAACTTGGAGAAAGAGCGACCTCTCTTTCTTTAAGAATATTTCAATTTGCAAGCAAATTGTGCAAAGCAATGTAAACTTATTCAACCTACGAAGGCTAGGCCATCAATTCATTTAGATCCAAACCAGTGAGCTCAACAATTCACCTATATCCAGATTGGCCAACACAGGAAGGATCAACCCACCCTTCTTGCATCCTAGAACTATTATGAATAGAGTTACGGGCAAAAGAAGGGTTGGCTTCCCCTTCCATTATGAAGGATTTGTAAAAATAGACAACTTGGAGAAAGAGAGACCGCTCTTTCTTTAAGAATATTTCCATTTGCAACAAAATTGTGCAAAGCAGTGTAAACTTATTCAACCTATGAAGTCTAGAACGTCAATTCATTTATATCCAAAATGGTGAGCTCAACAATCCACCTATATCTAGATTGGCCAACATAGGAAGGATCAACCCACCCTTCTTGCATCATAGAACTATTATGAACAGACTTACGGGAAATAGAGTTACGGGCAAAAGAAGGGTTGGCTTCCCCTTCTTTTATGAAGGATTTGTAAAAATAGACAACTTGGAGAAAGAGCAGCTGCTCTTTCTTTGATATTATTTCCATTTGCTAGCAAATTGTGCAAAGCAATGTAAACTTATTAAACCTATGAAGGCTAGACCGTCAATTCATTTATATCAAAAACGGTTAGCACTGGCAGAATACTTACCACAAGAAGGATTGACCGAGCCTTCTTGCATCCTAGAACTTTTATGAATGGTTATGGGCAAAAAAAGGGTCAATAGCCCCTTCCTTTATGTGGGATTTTAAAAATAGACAACTTAGAGAAAGAGAAAGAGCGGCCACTCTTTCTCTGAGAATACTTCCACTAAAAAATGTAAAATTATTCAACCTACGAAGGCTATACCGTCAATTCATTTATATCCTTAACGGTGAACACTGGCATAATGCTTACCACAACAAGGGTTCAGCCGACTCGTCATTTACGAGACTAATGTAAACAAATTTAATATATGAAGACCAGTCTGAGAATTCTCGACTTTCAACTTCTGTTGTAAATAGTAGGGATCCACCACTTCGATTAGTAGATAATTGTGAACACCCATATCCATCAATTCACCTATATCCACAATGGTGAACACAAGAAGGATCGAGCGACCGTTCTTGCATTCTTAAAACTATTATGAATAGAGTTATGGGCAGAAGAAGGGTCGGCCGCCCCTTCCTTTATGAGGGATTTGTAAAAATATACAACTTGGAGAAAGAGCGGCCGCTCTTTCTCTGAGAATATTTCCAATTGCAATCAAGTTGTGCAATGTTCCTATGAAATTTTTGTTTGAAATTTTTGTTTAGAGTGATGAAATTTCCAATTGCTACAAAACATCTCTGGAGGAAGGAGTAGTCGCTCTTTCTCCTCAGCATCTAATTCCAACACCCTTTCACTAAACACAAGTTTCAGCTTGGAACCATCAAACTCTTTCAAGGAATATTTCTATAAATATTGTTGTTAAAATGTCGAGATCTAGCTTCCACAGTTCGAGATCTAGCTTCCACGGTTCCAGGGTGACACGTGGAATGCTCAGATTGTGACACGTGGAATGCTTAGATTGTGACACATTGCATATTTTATTTTTACAGTACTTTTGCTATTGTTTAAAAGAATATTACGAATCTTAAAGGTACCATTTCAATATAAACCTTAGAATACATATTTAAGTTATAGTAATTCCAACGTAAGAGCAGAAACATCGAGGGAAAAATCAAGAGATACATGGCCTTCAAACATGAAATTTAAGCCATATTTAGATATTAACCAACAAACATTAGTAATTTACAAACACTAGTACTTTGAAAATAGCTAAAATGCACTTCCAAGATAAATATGATTCATCGCTCAATGTGTCTCCTGGATTTCTACATTCAAAGAGTTTTTCTCGAGTAAATGATCACTATGTTGAATTGATGGCCTGGATTTTTTGTTTTCCGTTATTTAACCTATCATTCAAAATAAATTCAAAACTTAGTTTATCTAAATTGAAAAAGAATAGATAAATCCAAACATAATTGATAAATAAGAGAGGTTGAGAATTTAGAGAAGACCAAAGAATTAGAAAATTAATTAAAATTAATATTCAAAAAAGTGCATATATTTCATTCAAGGAGGATCTGGACATATCACAGAGTTTAAATTTTTCAAAATGTAGGGCCGAGGACAAAATCCCTCCCCTGAACCAACACAAAAGTAAACCTAAAATAACTGCCGATACAAACTGAACAGAAGGGCCTTGGAAAAAATCCCTCAACTAAACTAACAAAAAGTAAACCTAAAATATTAAAGTTTTCAGTAAAATGACATGAGACCGTGGTGGGTGGATCGCATAGTTCTCTTAGGATGAGTCAATATCCATTGGTTTCACCCCACTGGATGATCTTGAGGGAGTTGATGAGGGAGTTGCGGCAGTTGCATGAGTTGATGAGGGAGTTCCGACAGTTGGACGGGACTGTCCAGAACCTACCGAAGTAATTGGGCTCCCCTTGACATTACCTTGAGGTCCGACGGGTTGATTTCAAATGGCTTCACCGCGCTCGCAGAGGAGGACTCAGATTGTCTCCATCATTTCGTTCTGGTTGCTTTCCATTCTTTGCTCCATCGAGTTTAGCCTGGTTTCCATGGTCTACTGAATCTCGTCGATCTGCCTTTCCATATTGTCCACTGTGATGCGGGTGGCTTCATCGCTGAATGTGGTCCTTCGGTGTGTGCTATTGTCCGACATTATTAAACAAGGAGACTTTCCTGAAGAATTGTTGTAAGAAATATTTCTTGAAGAATTGCTGTAAGAAAGCTTTCCTAAAGAGCGGCCGCTATGCAGAGCAGTGGTTGGAATCTGGAGACTTTCGTTTTCTCCAACTTTAACAACTAGTCGTTGAGGAGGGTCGGTGGACGGAGAAAGAGTCAAACACAGAGCTAATTTCAAAAACATTTTCGGCAAACTATATCAAACAGGAGAAGATCCTATTTAAACGAGTGGAAATGATAAAAAAAACTAGAACACAATCCAAAACCAGAACTCAGAGCGTAGGAAATCTCCAAAGCCGTTGGAATGAAAGATCAAAGCAATTGAAAGACTGTTACAGCGGGTTATAGGACATTAAGGGTCAAAGACGTTACCTGAGAACTAGTAGACTTTACCCTTTGATTTAACTGATGGGACATATTGATGGCAAGGATCTCAACTTCTTGGAATCCAATGGCTAACCGGCCTGCTGCGGCCGCATTAAATGGTCTGCAGCAGGTTGGATAGTGCTCTCCTTCATAATTCGCGTAGGATAAAAGCTAACTACCTGGAAACTAAAACTGATGGGACTTTACCCTTTACCCTTTGATTTAACTAATGGGACATTAAAACGCCCCGCTTTTTCGACGAAATTTGGATGGAAATCGGTCAAATTTCTTACTGGAAATTGTTATTTCCACAATTATACTGCGATTTCAGCAATTGTAATTGCCATTCGTAGACTAAATGCCCTATTTCAAAACTACCCAAATCGCCAAAATTGCGATTTGAGTAGTCGAAATTGCCATTTTAGCTATTTCCACACTGTTGGTTTCTGGCAAGTCGGGGGCGCTTTGGTTAGGCCTTATACTGCTCCTTCATAATTGGGATCATAAACATTTGAAGTCCACCGTTGATCTTGGATGGGGCAATCCAACGCTACAAGACAGTCATGTTGGGTTAAGTTGTGTAGCTTTTAAAGCATAGGATACGATGCAAATTCTTTATGAAATCTAGCTAAGCGCATGTTAAAACAAGATTGAAAGACTATGAATATCAGTGATGAATCGATGCCATTATAAGGATCCAATATTCTTTTTATGAGGAGGCATGATTTTCCTTGATAAAGTTTTCAAATAATAAAGTTCTTTGAAAATATATATAACCATGTATGAAGAGGACCATAGGTGTCTATGAAGTAATTGCATATCAGAAGCAAGATCTGAAAAGCCGAAGTTAAAACTATTATAAATTAGAGGGTTTTTTTGTGGTTCTTCGAGCAGGTTGAGGCCTTCTAAGGGAATTGTTGCTTCCTTCTAGTCGTGGGTAGAGATTTAGGGTGGTGGGGCATCCTTGTCTATTTAGCAGGTAGAAAACCAAGAGTGTAGGAGCATCCTTGTCTATTTAGTAGGTAGAAAACCAGGGGTGTAGGAGCATCCTTTCTGTAGTGGCAGAAGAATCCATGGGATTAAGTTCTCTATCAAGTTGGTGCTTGTAGAACAATTTTGTATACAATTTGTATCAGTGTGTTCAAATTTTTAATTGTCCTATTCACATTGGGAATGATTATTTAACATGTGCTTAATACTAATTTTATATAAAAAGGGTAGAAAAAGGCAATACGGATTCCCCCCCCCCCCCCCCCCCGCCCACCTCTTAATATTGTTGGATGAACCAACACCTGCCGCATAGCCCTCATCGTTGCCTAACGTCTTGTGTAGTTGATGCTCTAGCGCCTCTACTTAATATTTTAAGCGCTTGTGCCTATTGGCATAAGTTTGTAGGCCCCGTAAGGTAAGCTTACTTCCCTTATACTTTTTAAGCCTTCTTTGGACTTCAAAGCTCATGAAATTTCCCCGATCTTTTTAGGTACTTGGGACAAAAATAATGCTAAGAATGGGGTCCCTTTGTGCAAATATTTTGTACCTTGTCCCACCTCATGAACACCTTTCAAATTTATCTTTCACATAATCCTACCACCCTAATCTGAATAAGAAGAATAATATTCCACTACCATTGTATCACAGTTTCCATCAACCTATACGTGTATATATGTCCTTGTACTTGTATCATTGTATTGATGTCACTATCGCAATCCATGTTTGTCACAAGGACACAATCATTGTCTCTATCACAAGGCCACAAAAAATAACAATGTCACAATGCCAACTTGTACATGCCCCAAATTTGTCATCCAAGAATGGCAGTAACTTCTTCCAAGATATACTTAAGATGAATAGCAAATCCCAGAGTGTAATCAAAGCTTAGAGGGATCTCATGCGAATATCATTACCATGGTATACAATCACCAATAATATCTATGCCATTGGAGAGTGGTTTTTGATCATTTCTCATTTTGCATATTGGAGAGCATAGCTTGTCCATAATTACTCTACTTGCCTTAGTACAAATTTCGAGGATGAGATTTCCTATTTGGGAATTGGAGAGGCCATTGTGCATTGGACCATGAGGACACATATTAAGAGGTTGTGGGACCCACTACAATTGGCATGATTCTCTCACCAATTCGAGTTCAAGATGAAGGGTAACATACTTGGGGTAGTTTAAGAGGAATTATTCATGGAATGAGTCATGTAAGGTCGAATTGGAGTGGAAGAATAAGTCCCATGGAAGAGGAAGAGGCATCTTAGAAGAACTGTGACACTTGGGCTAAATTCCTTAGGCTGCCTCTAGTATGACAACAATGATGAAGATGCTATAACATCTATGACACAAATCATACCTGAATGCTGACATCTGAAATATATGACATGTTATGGATAAAAATAGCATCCAAGAAGGTGCACAAGGGAGTTAGGGAAGCCATTCAAAATGAGGGAATAAGGAGAATATGAATTGTTGGACAAGTCGCACACATTGGAAACTCTTCCCAAATTGAGTTGGAATGAATCCTTTGGAAGGAATTCGACCGAATTCGACCCAAGGAGAGTAGCTTTTGAACATTTTTATTTTCATATTTGCAATTTGGAGAGCTTGTACCTTGTCCATGCTAGTGGACTGTTTACTCTACTTGACTTAGTACCAATTTTGAGGGTGAAAGATTCCCATCCTAATTGGGAATTGGAGAGGCCATTGTGCACTGGAAAGAAATTGGAGAGGCCATTGTGCATTGGACAGAAAACCAGAATTTGATAGAAATTGTAGATCAGAAATTCGTAGGTCACTTTTGAGGGGTAAATTTTTGGAGTTTTCAAAATCTGAGCACACCGGCTTGTTCGCCTCAGTCAATTGCATCTCCCTGTCCAGTGAAAAGTTTGAAATTCCAAGTTTGTATTTTTAGGGTTTCTCTGTCAAACACTAAGCTCCAAATCTAGTGGTAAGTTTCTCATTAATATGTCTCACCACATCAAGCTTCAAGGGGCTGATAACTTCCGAACATGAAAGTAAGGATTGGGTTTAAATCCTATCCTAGAAGTCTAGAATGAATTGGATACCAACATAAGTGAAGAGGTTCCAGTCCCAGAGGGAGATGATGCCTTAAGGCATTACATAAGAAGAACTTGGTCAAGACCAAGAAATTGGATCATTGCAGATTCTATCAAGGACCATCTTATACAACATGTGTCATCCATAAAGAGATGTATGACTCCTTGACCAAGATGTTTGAAGGAAAGAACATAAATCGGAAGATGACTTTGAGGATTCAATTAAAGAATGTGAAGATACAAAATGCAGAGACCATGCAGTCACACTTTACAAGGGTCTCTCGGATAAAAGAGCAACTTGAAGCCATTGAAGAAGATATAGAGAATGGAGAAATAGCGATGACCACCTTGAATGGTCATGGGATTCCTTCATCC
Organism: Larix kaempferi; assembly: GCA_027924585.1. Classification (NCBI taxonomy): domain Eukaryota; kingdom Viridiplantae; phylum Streptophyta; class Pinopsida; order Pinales; family Pinaceae; genus Larix; species Larix kaempferi. The sequence continues at coordinate 144,043 of BSBM01002842.1, forward strand.
AAGTAATTTGTGCTAGGAAGTAGGTTGTGGGAGGAATGCTCACATGAAGAAGCTCGAATTGTAGCTCGAAAAGAAAACATGGGTAGTGAAGAGGAGGAACAACACACATCAAGAAGAATTACAACAAGAGGGAGCATCCTCATCATAAGGAGATTGTCCCAGGAACAAAAGCAGCTCCCACAAGAAGAAGAACACTCTGTTAGAGACTCCAGTAGTTCCTGCAAGGAAGAAAAGATTGAGAGGGAGTCCACCCAACTACTTATATGAAAGTAAGTGGTCTATGGTAGTAGTACAACATTCGATTGCTACTTATCTAGAAACCTCTTTGCTGATATGTTGGAGCTAAGTGCACACTCTAGAAAGTTACGTGATATGTGGACAACATTCTTGAATGGTGTAGTGGAAGATGAAGTATATGTGGAGAAACCACTCGGGTTTGATACACATGAAATGGAGACTCATGTGTGCAAACTGAAGAAAGCCTTGTATGATTCGAAAAAGACACCCATGACATGGTACGACATAATTGACAGCTTCTGACTAGTTTGGGATTTACCAAGAGTAAAGCGGATTTTAACCTTCACTACAAGTTGAGGAAGGAAATCCAGTGATACTCCTATTGTATGTGGATGACCTGGTTGTGATAGGTGAGGATGGGAAGAGGAAGATTGCTGTCGAGTTTGAGATCTTGGGTACGATGCACTATTTTCTACACATGTGGCATAGTGCAAATAGAATCTTCCCTGGACTGCAAGGCCATGGCCACACCTATGGCCTTGTTGTATACACATTGAGTCACCTGATTGCGGCAAAACATGTGATGCGATATATGAAGGGTACATTGGATTATGGACTCAGATATGCCTCATATAGGGAGTTTAGAATGTATGGGGCTACAAACTCAGATTGGGTTGCTGACAACAGAAGATATTCCAGTTGATGGTGCTGTTGATGAGGATGTTCCAGCAGATGGTGTTCCAACTGACAAGGTTGTTGATAGCATAATATGTTCCAGCTGATGTTGTTGCTAATGAGGATGTTCCAGTAGACGATGTTCCAGTCACGAGGTTGCTGACAGTAGAAGATGTTCCAGAAGATATTAGTCAGCAATCACTGATGAGGTTCCTTTTTATGTCTTAATACCCTTCATATACCTTCAGACCCAATTCAAAATCCTTTAAAGAGTCTTTTGGAGCCATCTACCCTTGGGGGCTTCTAAAATTTCCTCTATATGGGTTCTTGGTTTATCTTGGTTAGACATTGCTTATTAAAAGTTATAGAGAGGAACGATGCAAATTTTGTCACTTTTTATGTCCTAATACCTTTTAAACACGTTCCGACCCAAATTTGGAAGCATTCGAGTCATTAATAGTCTAAGGGTCGAATTAGCCAAAAATTGTAATTTTTAAAGTTTAACAAATTTATTAAAAAGGGACACTACATGAACAATTATGCAGCTAATATGAAATGGGTTGTGTACAAAAACAACGCCAACCGTAGATGTTATTTCTACGACATGTGATCTCTAACTCCTTCTTTTCCTAATTTAATGCTTCATATCACTGCCATCTGGGAATATTGATCGTGTTGTTTAGACTTCTCTTATCTCTTATGGTCATCTCTCCCTCTTCTTCATCGACTTGTTCCCATGTTACACTAGATATTCTACAAACCCATTACAAACAAATTATGTCAAATATTTAATAATGTTTATAGAGAGGAACAATGCAAATATTGTTACTATTCTAAGGCCAAGGGTGGAGGTGGAATAGGTGGAATAATGATCCAAATCCACCCAGAAGCAAATCGACAGTGGAAATGGGTTCCCGCGCTAGAAAGTGCACGGTGGTTAAACCTGGATAAGGTGGAGTGAAAATTAAGCCGCTTACCACGTGGCAAGCGTTGGTGGAGTCCGCTATGAAAAGCGGTTAAATTTAAACCGCTCATCGCAAGTTCCGAAACCACCCAAGCATATGTTATATAAAAGGTTTGTTTGAAGTTTTAAAAAATGTTTTTGCTGCTTACTGCCTGGAGGAAAAGAACCCGCAAGAAACACGTCGTTGTCTTCATCAACTGGAACAGAACCCAAGAATCTCACTTCACAGGTAGCTCGAAACCCTCTGTGTTTAGATTTTGTGTCCCAAATGGAGAAAAACCAAGACCTCTTTCCCTTCAATGAAAGTTCAGATGAAAACAAGAAGCTTGTATTTAACCAAGAAAGGGATATTTTCGACCCTGTTTTGTCTGTGTGTAGTATTTCGCAGTCTAAGGAGAAATTAATGGAGTTTAAGTCATAGGGAAAGGATGTATTTAATGTTTTTGGTTATTTTCTGTACTATTTTTATGTCAAACAAACCCCACACTTCCATGAATTTGTTTGTTGGTGTGCGGCGAATTATTCGCAGGGCCAAAGGGTAATCATTAATGTAAAAAAACCAAAATTCTATGCCCAGTAAATGCGCAGACTGTCCGTGAGGTTCTAGGTTTACCTGAAACATTTCCCAAAATCCCTAAGTCGTTTAACAAAGAAAATTTGGCAAAATTTTATACAAATTGTAGTCCTGCAGAAAAAGACAAGTTTTTATTACAAGTCTTGAAAGATGGCTAGTCGCATGAAAAACTATCATTCCCTTTGAGTGTTGATGTCTTTCAGTGATATACCCAGTTAGTTTTGTCCTTGTTGAGTCAAGTTTTAGGTCTAGATAGTGATAAGTCAATCATGGAAGTTATGTTATGTTTCATTCTCCAAGTAATTTCACCAGAGTCACAGTCGAGTCCGGTGTATTGTTTTAATTTTGATGAATTCCTAGCTAAAGCGATTCATGTGCAGTTGGTGAATTTCAACCAATTGAAGCATTTCAGATATCAGTCATATCTCCTGAAGTTGTTTGTGTGTTGAAACATTTCAGAATCCAAGTTTCTTGGTACCATGTTTTCTCATGACCTTCCTAAATAGGTCAATATGTTTGAGTTCACCCATAAAATCATGGCAGAAGTTTACAGAATTATTTTTAATGTTGAAATGCCCCAAGTGTTAGAAGGAATGAAGGAAACCTTGCAGCCTACACCAGAAGGCCAAACAAGTGATTGGTTCTTGTATAGAGAACATACTATAATTAGGGTGTATGGTTTTACTGGAGCACCATATCTGTTGCCAGCGTTTTTAACACCGAGGGTCTTTGCCTTGGAATTTATTAGACAAAGGTTGCATTCAGAAGAAGAACATTTCAGTGCTTTCAAAAAAGCATCGTATGTGAAATTCCCTCTTAAAGTTGTTCCATTCATCATTAAGAAGAAGGCATCCCTCTCTGTAGTAGAAAAAATACTGAAGATTATGGATTTCCAAGAGGCTGAAAGGATTAATTATGATCCTCATCAAATTATATCACAAAGAAGAAATCAAAATGGAAACAAGGCTTTTGATCATCAAACAGTAGAAGGATTGAAAGAAATGGAAAATTGATTCAAATTTGAACAAGATAATAAAGAGGCGAATATGGAACAAACATGCAATTTGGCAATGTTAGTTTAGACACTAGCTAAATCTGATATCACCAGTGAGAGAAGTATTCCAGAATTTGATAGTATGGAAGTCGATCAAGAAGTTTCAAGGAATAAATCAAAAGTGGAACGATAGAAGGAAATTATTAGTATGGAGGAACAAGATTCAATTGTTCCAAAAAAGACTAGTTTGATTTTGCAGCCGCTTGCAAATATTATGCATCAATATTATTTTTAAGAATCTGGAAGTAACTCTCAGTATAAGTCCATATTTGATGTGCTTTCACAATATACATCAAAGAAGAAGCAATCTTTTGAAGAAACTCAAAAATTGTACCCTCAGGTAAGAATGCTGGTAGAACAAAAAGTTTCCCTCCTTATAGCTACGGATCCAGGAAGAAACTCTATAAGGTTTGCAGTGGTGAACAATGAGAAGGTTTCTGAAATGGAAGTTAAGCTTGATGCGATTAATATACCAGATAAGATTCAATTGTATAAACAAACAGGAGATGTCCTATATTCTGATTTATTGCAATTCACTTTAAAAATTTCTAAATTGCAGTTTGTGATAGCGAAGCTGGAGAGTCAGCCGAGGCAAGAGAAGGCTGAAAACAAAGCAAACTCAATCTAGATCAAAAGACTACAAGTGGACCTTGTGACCATGGGAGCTGAGCCAAGGAACAACCAGTGTACCAAAAGGTTCATTGATGAAAAAGAAAATGCCATTCAAATTCTCACGAAAAAATTGAAGGTGCCAAATAATCAACATGTGCAGTCTCCAGAGTTGACAGCATTACAACAAGAAAAGGAATCCATATATCAAGAAATGATGGATCACAAAGGTGAAATGTTAAAGTTACAATATGAAAATAATGCTTGGGAAAAACAAAGGATTGAATTGTTGTCACAAATTTCATTGTTGAATACCAATCAGATTGAAACTGTGCAAGCGACAAAGAAGCGAGGGGATCAATCTCTATGTATGGGTGAAGAAAAGATGCAAAAATCCTCCACAGAGGAACTGACCAGTGCTATGTCACAAATTAGTCTAAAATATGTAGAGATAGAAGAGTTGAAAGCATAAAATCTGAAGTTGAAAGAGGAAGTAATTCGAAATTCTGGAGCAAAGATATAGGCTTTGAGTGATAGAAATCAACTGCAAAAGAAAGTTGATGAATTAAAAGATAAATTGACAGGTTGGATTCCATTACACAGAGCTAAACACCTTATATGGGATGCAATATCAGTGGAAGTCACCAAATTTTGGTCTTATTTGAATTTTATAGCAGATAAAGATGCTATAGCAAACATAGCTCTCTAGAGTTGTAAAGTGGAAAACGAGGCATTACGCAAAAGGCCTTCGGAAACAGCTCGGAATACAGTCAGTTTGTTAAAAACTCTAACCCAATTAGATATGGATAGTTTTGGAATCAAAGATAGACCATCAATCATCATTTCGACAAGAAGAGTTATTGGCAAGCATGATCGTGTTAAAGAAGTAGAAGACATGGCGCAACAGATGCTCCTTGAAGTTCAAAATTTTAAGGAATTATTTATGGGGCCTTTTGAATGTGGTCTACCTTCTTTTTGGAGTGCCGATGGAAAATTAATGGCTCAAGAAAATCATCACAGTTTGATAGTACATGCTCATATGGATCACTCGAAATTTGAAGGTTTGGTCAAAGGATTAACTGGAAAGACAATAATTGATAAATTGACCGATGATTTTGAAATATTTAAACAATTTGTAATGATTAAGAAGGGTTTGCCAGATGTATGTTACCCATAATGCATAGAATTGGAGGTGATGGTGAAAGAAATTATGGATTATGAGATCCCAACTCAAGAGCAATGGAAAATTATTGAAAGATTTGGGAAACCAAAACACAAGTTATGTCGAGAATAAATATTCAGGTGTGTTAATTTTAAATGACGTAATATTTTTTGAAGAATTTAAAGAAGAACAGAAGTACAGGTACATCCGAAACACAGATTCATATGTTGTTATTTTCTTCAGTCTTTTAATTTATATTTTGTGAATGTATTTCGTGTTACACCATCTTATCACTTTGCCTCATAGTTGACTGTAATATCAGAGTTAGAATTCATTTTATATGCTCTGATCCACACATTTAATATTGTCAATGTTCTTTCTTCCAAATTAATGTAGAATTCATCATCGAATGAATATTTCCTAAGTTAGAACATATAAACAATATTTATCATGACTTTTGACCTCTGACAAGAAGGATCGGCCAGCCCTTCGTTTATTATAAAATTATGAACAACTATATCCAACCATTCACCTTTACTGTATCGAGAATGGTTAACACAAGAAGGATCGACTGACCCTTCTTGCAGTCTAGAACTATTTTGAACAGAATACTGGGTAGAAGAAAGGTCAATAGACACTTCATTTATGAGTGAATGGTAAAACTATTCAACCCGCCTAGGTTGCGACAACAATTCCAAACTTCTGACTTCCGCGATGAATAGTTGGGATCGATATATTGGTTAAGTTATAACACATCAACAATATTTATCCTGACTGGTGACAGGAAGAATCGGCCACCCCTTCATTTAGTAGAGAATTGTAGACACCTATATGTTATAATTCACATGTATCCAGGATGGTGAACACAAGAAGGATCGACCGACCCTTCTTGTACCCTAGAACTATTTTGAACAGAATACTTGGCACAAGAAAGGTTGACCGACCCTTCTTGCACCCTGCATGAGGATTCATCGCCTTTTCCGAAGACGCAAATATATTGTGGATACCAAATTTTCTTAAAACGTTCCATCAATTCCGCTATCTCACAACTCGCAATGCAGATTGTAGGATGGGACAACAATTTCCGACTCCCGACTTCTGCAGTAAATAGTGGGTAACTGATATTGGCTAAGTTATAACATATAAACAATATTTATCCCGACTTCTAACCTCCGACAAGAAGGATCAACCGGCCCTTTGTTTAATATAAAATTGTGAACACGTATATCCAGGAGTTCACCTACAACTATTATCGATCGACCCTTCTTTCAGTCTAGAACTATTATGAAAAGAATACTTGGTACAAGAAGGGTCGGCCACCCCTTCATTGTATGGCCATTTTTAACAAAGGAAAGGTATCCATTTAGTTATGGTCAAAATGATTTGGTCTCATGGAAAAGAAGAGATAAGAAACAATCCAATCAATACTCTCTAATAAGTTTTATTTGTTATCTCTGTATGATTTGTCGAGCTTGTTGTCCAATAATTGTCCAAGCTTAATTAAGGTTGACATCTATTCAATGCATGTAAATTCGATTTTGAATACGAGAAATATTTTCAAATTATTGGGTGACCAGCATATACTTTTGTCCAATTTTAAGTCTTAGCTCATTTCATCTCATGGACGAAGAATATAGCTTTGGAAGTGGGAATTTTTCTTGCATGCGTGGGAGCAAGCTTAAACCCCTAGATTTTCTTATATATCAAAGATTCAAAATGATTATAACTATGTTCCATAAGTATCATCTGACATTCCATTGTAGCTCTCTTACCTGATTCTTTGAAGTTTTCTTTGAGCTAGTTGTTTAGTTATTGCATCAGTTTTGTTGGACTTGGTCCAAGATAGAATGTGCATTCACCAAGGTACTAGAGTTTATTTGAGTCTGTCTAAATTAACTTGCCCCCTTGACCTCGAACAAGGGGGGAAGGGGTCAACCTCTAGCAATAAAGGAGTTTCTCTGAGCCATCCATCATGCATGATCGATCTGGTACCGTTGATCTCCTTCCATGCTTAGCCCCATAGCCTTCCAAGTTTTGAAAAGTCCATTTCCCCACACATATGAAATCATTGAACTACCTGTCGTCCCTAGATCTGTCCTTCCACCCGTTGATATAATTTCCAACTTTCTCACAGGCTAAAAACACTCCACCCACGCTTAAATAGTCCTATCTTACTTTTGCGAACAACACTTGTGGCCGTCGATCTTCGTCAAGCTTCTGTAACCGTGGTGCTCAGGACATTAGCTAAGTTACAACATATAAAAAAAATCATGACTTCCGAAATCTAGCAAGAAGTATCAGCCGCCCCTTCCTTTAGTAGAGAATTGTGAATTCACCTGTATCCAGAATGGGGAACAGAAGAAGGATTAACCGACCCTTCTTGCTATATAGAACTATTACGAAATGAATCCTCGGCACAAGAAGTGTCGGCCTACCCTTCATTTATGAGGGAATTGTAAAAATATTCAACCTCCGAAGGTGAGGGTGTCAATTCATGTATATGAAGAATGGTGAACACTGGAAGAAGACTGAGCACAATCAATGTCGGTCGAACCTTCATTCACGAGATAAATGTATACACAACAAAACCCCTTTCATTGGCGCCTTTGGCATCACCTTGTAAACATGTTGAAGTCTAACCCGAAGCGAATATGGGGGTTGCATAATCAAGATTCTCTTAACCATGACAATGCACATATGTGGTTACGATCTTCGCATAACGTTCTATTTAACATCAACTAGAACACCAGATGACTTCGCACTTGGCAACTATCGCAGTATACATAACTACGCTAAATCTCTAATGTATTCACCAGTTAGCTACGAATTCGTCAAACTATGTGTTTCTTCTTCACAATCATGCACTTGTATTCCAATTAATCAATGTGCAATTACCATTCACATACATATAAATTAAGTACAAAAACTCACATAAACTCAAATACAAAACATGTGATAAACTCATACACATAAACAAGAAGGATTGGCCACCCCTTCTATGATGATCAGCCACCCTGATTTCCTATACGAAGCAAGGGTGGATACCTCTTGTAGCTAGAAAAACAACCATTGGTCCCGATCCAGATCCGATTTCCTATGCGAAGCAAGGGTGGATGCCTCTTGTCGAGCTTGTTGTCCAATAATTATTCAAGCTTAATTAAGGTTTCCATCTATTCAATGCATGTAAATTTGATTTTTAATATGATAAATATTTTCAAATTATCGGGTGGCCTCCATATACTTTTGTCCAATTTTAAGTCTTAGCTCATTTCATCTCATGGACGAAGAATATAGCTTTGGAAGTGGGAATTTTTCTTGCATTCATGGGAGCAAGCTTAAACCCCTAGATTTGCTTATATATCAAATATTCAAAATGATTATAACTATGTTCCATATGTATCATCTGACATTCCATTGTAGCTCTCTTACTCGATTCTTTGAAGTTTTCTTTGAGCTAGTTGTTTAGTTATTGCATCAGTTTTGTTGGACTTGGTCCCAGATAGAATGTGCATTCACCAAGGTGCTAGAGTCTATTTGAGTCTATCTAAATTAACTTTCCCCCTTGACCTCGACCAAGGGGGCAAGGGTTCAACCTCTAGCAATAAAGGAGTTTCTCTGAGCCGTCCATCATGCATGATCGATCTGGTACCATTGATCTCCTTCCATGCTTAGCCCCACGGCCTTCCAAGTTCTGAAAAGTCCATTTCCCCATGCATCTCAAATCACCGAAGTACCTGTCGTCCCTAGATATGTCCTTCCGCCCTTTGACATAATTTCCAACACGCTCGTGGGCTAGCAATACTCCGCCCATGCTTAAACCGTCCTATCTTACTTTTGCAAACAACGCTTGTGGCTATCAATCTCCGTCAAGATTCTATAACCGTGGTGCTCGGGACATTATCTAAGTTACCACTAGGTCTGGATTTGTATTGGGACCTATGGATATGGATGCAGGTTGGCTTGGCTAGACAGGATACCTCTTGTAGCTAGAACAACAACAATTGATACCGCGACAGCCCTGAAGAAAGGAATTTTGTCGGTATGGAGGAAAATAATGTTGGCTGCGAAAACTTCCTCTGTATTTCATTACATGAATAGTAATAAGTCTAGGTCGATAAAGGAAAGCCATGAAAGGATTCTTATGTTTCTAATCATTCCGAAATTGATACCGCGATAGCCCTGAAGAAAGGAAAGGCATAGACATGATGAACTACGAGTTGATAGTTGATACTCCCTTGGCTGGAAATGGGTCGTCATGTCTAGAAACATCTCCATGCATGAAAACGAAGATGACATCATGGTCTGGTACTAAAAAACCATTCGACGACTGCTGCAAGCCTAACATTAAGGACCGCAGCAGTACATGTTGTCTTAGAGAAGAAATCTTCCAAGACAATCACTTGCATACCAATCGGTTATTGAAAGAAGACTGATAGAAAGAAGATTGACAAAAATGTGATTGGTGCCAAAAAACATAATGACAAATCCATGTATTGGGACTTCAATAGTGCTTGAAATGCCCATATATCATGGTCTAGTGAGGATTTTCAACAGAGCCGATTTTGAAATGCTCATATATCATGAGGAGAACTGGGGAGAGATCATAAGACTCAAACATTTCTCATTAAAAAAGGACAGAGAACAGAGGCAGTAAAGAAAAATTCCATGGCTTTGATTCTCGAAGATTTCAATTTGCTGTGATATGGGGCATGGTTAGCTTATATATAGTGAATGGCCAGTGAGTTGATGGATTGAATGGGATGGGACGGATGGGTAATGTAATTATCACAGTTTGGCGGTATGGTCGTCATAGATATCATCTGCAGCGATAGAAGATTTTGCTAGAGTAATCGTAGATATTACTCGTGTGAAGAAAATAATCTCATCATGCTTCGATTGACATTATGTCTTGTCACGAACAAAATATACACCATGATACAGATGTCGCTCATGTTCCATGTTTCACAATCTGAGCGTTCCATGTTTCACAATCTGAGTGTTTCACGTTTCACAATCTGGGCCTTCCACATGTCCCCATGGAAAACTAGATATCGACATTTAACAACAAAATTGATAGACGTTTAACTTTCGTCAAAGATTGTAATTTTTTGCAACTTTGAAGTAATACAGTTAGTCCTTCTCTTCATTCCTCTTTTGTTAATTGATCAAATTTCTTTGATGAATTTATGAACACTGTTTAATTTTTGTAATCAATAATCCATACATTCATCTACTAACAGTTTGGATTTGTCTTTACTTATGATCTGTGTGTCTTTTATCTTTTAAGTGAATTTATTTAATTAAAACATTTATCTATTTCTGCAAATGATCAAATTAACATTTATCTATATGTTATAACTTCCAAGCTATTCTATTTTATAATTCGCTCAAAATTGAAGGGTCAGCCAACCCTTCTTATGTTGGCTATTAAGGGGCGGCTGATTTTTCATGTCGAAAAAAGGAAATCGGTATGAACAATTTTTTTTTATGTTATAACTTAGCCGATTGACTTGTTATTCAAACAATTACTGAAATTTTAGACATTGATTTTTTCACAGAGAAAGGAAGGAAATTTACAGACTGACATAATTTACTGTAAATAACAATTAACAGAGAAAGCAAGGAAATTTACAGACTATCAGCACTGGAAATAACAATTAATAGAGAAAGGAAGGAAATTAACAGAAGTGTTGGTTATAAACAGAAATAATTCGACATTGAAGCACCCCCAAATTCCATGCAAAAATCATTCTATATGAAGACTTTAATACTAAGGAATCTAGCTGTTAGTTTCAGTTATTTTAATGCCCCTCAAAGGGATTTCATTGATTACATAGTCCTATAACAACAATTAGCCATCAACTAATTGCAAAGCCAAGTATTTCTCATAAAACAACAAAAAGATAGAGAACAAAGGCAGTAAAGAAAATTGCCAATGCTATCCAGAATATTTTAGTTTGTTGCAATAGGAACCCAAGATAAGTAATGGTAGCAGAGTCAAGAAGTCTTCTATTACTCGTAGGTTCACTAACTTACAAGACTAACTGACTCGACATGTGGTGATCCACACGACGGTTCGACATGTAGTTTGAATTGGTCGAACGAAGGACCTAGTTGGGCGGTCAACCTAACCTCCTCCAACATCTCCCCAATTAACAATGCCTTTGTTAGCCTCAAAGAAATCAGAAAATATCTGGAGTTGGATGAAGAGCGTGTTTATGACTATGAGTTGGTCATGTCTAGAAACGTCTCTAGAGCAGGGTATTTTTTAAGGATTATAAAAGTATACTTAAGTATAGTTTTCTAGGCGATTATTTTGGATTGAAAAAAAATAAATATAGATTGGTAGGCGAATATTAAATATGAAACATACAATTTACTACCAAAACTTGTAAATTTTGGCAAATATTATGATAAAAAAACATATTATATGTAAATATAGGCAATATTAGAGACTAGAAATGACCAAATAACGAATTTAATTTTTGAAAAAAGGTCCAAAAAATAGCCAATTGGTGAAATTTCGCCCCTAAAATTTTCCCTGCTCTGGAGGCACAGAGATGATGAACTACGAGCTGACCCCCGATACAAGCAACACATCCATGCCTTCATCGACACAGCATAATGCTAATTAAAATTTAACAGTGATCGACACGATGGTTCGAGATGATCTTTGAAGTAGTCGAACGGAGGACCTAGTCGGAATATTCTTGCAAAGATAGGTAAGCTCTCCGAGAGTCATCAACAAAGTTTGATATAGAACGCTATGTAATTTAAGATGCTGATTCAATTACTCACACAGTTTCTCACCTTCTCGAGTACTGAATCCTTTTGGTACTAAAACAACCTTCGACGACTACTGCAAGCCTAATGTTGACGACCACAACAGCACATGTTGTCTTAGAGAAAGCACAGTCTTGCCTTCTACTTCTGCTGCTTCTTCTCGCTATGTCCCCTCCTCGTTGCATAGCAATCAGTTATTGAAAGAAGAGTGATGGAAAAAAGATGGATGAAAACGTGATTGATTCCAAGGAACATAATGAGAAATCCACGGATTGGGACTTTGAGAGTGCTCGAAATGCCCATATATCATGGTGAATTGGGACTTCGAGAGTGCTCGAAGCCTTCTACATGGCGCAATTAGAAGAAGCTGACAGCATGGTCTGGTACTAAAACAACATTCAAAGACTACTAATGGGATTTCCCTCCCACCATATCCCTTCATGTCTACTTTTAACACCCGAAGATTAGGAAGCGGATAGCCTAGACACGGCGGTATTGCATCTCTCTCGAATACTTGCCTTGCAAACAAATAACTGTTTATCACGCTTATGTAAAAATAAACCATTTCCAACAATTGAAAAAATAATTGTTTCATTGCAACTAGTGTAGCGTGTGAGCACACATATCATCATGCACAATACAAACAAAAAAACTATTCATGAATTGAAACAAGAGTAAGAAGAAGCTGACAACATGGTTTGGTACTAAAACAACATTCCACGACTGCTGCAAGTGTTAACGACCGCAACAACACATGTTGTCTTAGAGAATAAAGCTTCCAAGACTGCTAATATCCCTATGTCCCCTCCTCATTGCATAACCAGGAACATAATGACAAATCCATGTATTGGGACTTAGACAGTGCTAATCGCCCTTTGTCCCCATATAAGTTTGTTGTGATGTGGGGCATGGTTAGCCTATATATACTAAGTGGCCACTGTGTTGATGGATTCAATGGTATGGGAGTCTGGGATGGATGGGGAATAGTAATTATTACAGTATGGCAAAATCATGGTGGTCATAGATATCATCTGTAACCAGTATAGATTTTGCTCCTGAAATATATTCACCGTAAATGATGGATTGTATCACTCGTGTGAATAATCTCATCATGCATCAGTCCACATTATGTTTATGTCTTGTCACCAACAAAGTCTCTAAATGTTTTATATTCTCCTTAATATCCTTGAATCAGATCATCTCCTTTGCAGGAGTAATAAAAGACTAAAATTCTATTGGAGCTTCGACTTGTAGACCAATTTTATCGTGGAAGAGCAATTGGAAAAACCATCAACTCTTTCTAATATTGCAAAATTATATTTACAATTAATTTGCAAGCTCCAACTTGCTGGATGCACCAACACCCAATTTTTCAGCTACAATTGAAACATTTTTATTTTTATTTATTTTTTAAATAGAAACATTCTACTTTTTCAAGAGAAACATTCTTTATTTTTGTTTTTTTTAAATAGAAACTTTTTAATTTTTAAAGAGAAACATTCTTTCTTTTTGTTTTTTTAAATAGAAACACTTTACTTTTTATTTCAACGGCATGGATAAAAATCTTATAAAAATAATGAAATCTCATAAAAATAATAAACAGTTTTATATAATATAGTAAATTTCCTTATCCTTCAAATGAAAAAATAGAAAATAACCATCCCTCCATATTGTGCTAATTACTGTTCCCCATCCCTTCCATCCCAGTTAATTAACCAATTCAATAGCCACTCACTATATATACTAGGCTAAACCATACCCCATATCACTGCAAAACGAAATCTTCCATAAGTCATGGCACTCTTATGTACGGCCTCTGTTTCGTTTCCTTTGTTGCTTTATTGGAAATACTTGAGTCTTGTGATCACTCCCTAGTTCTCTTCATGATATATGAGCATTTCAATTCATCTTCCTTGACAAATCCTCACCACACCATGATATATGGGAATTTCAAGCACTCTCGAAGCCCCATTCCCCCAATTTATTCCCCATATTATATTTACAATAGTTCGAAACTCCAAGAAGGGTCGGTTGACCCTTCTTATTAGCAATATTCTTTTAATAATATTTCAACAGTGCAATAAGGGTCGGTTGCTCCTTCTTGTGTTCTCCATTATGGACATAACTGAATTGTTGGATAAAGGTTTTCACAGTTAACTACGAAAACAATAGGTGACCGATCCTTCTTGCCGAAAAACGGAACTCGGGACAAACTATTTTTATATGTTATAACTTCCAAGGTGTTCTATTTTATAATTCCCTCAAAATTGAAGGGTCGGCCAACCCTTCTTATTCCCAATATTGTTTTCAAAATATCTTAACACTGCAAGAAGGCTCGGTCGATCCTTCTTATGTTGACCATTAAGGGGTGGCTGATCCTTCATGTCGGAAAAAGTAAATTGGGATGAACAATTTTTTATGTTATAACTTAGTCGATTGACTTGTTATTCAAACAATGACTGAAATTTTAGACATTGATTTTTTCACAGAGAAAGGAAGGAAATTTACAGACTGAAATAATTTAGTGCAAATAACAATTAACATAATGACATAATTTACTACAAATAACAATTAACAGAGAAAGCAAAGAAATTTACAAACTATCAGTACTGGAAATAACAATTAACAGAGAAAGGAAGGACATTTACAAACTGTCATTAATGAATAGTTTTGTCATTAGTTGTACAATTATATTCAACACATTCCATTCCATGTATAATGACAGTTCGACATGATCTCTGAAGTAGTCAAATGGAGGACCTAGTCGGAATATTCTTACAAACACTAGTAAGCTCTTCGGGCCAGACGTAGTTATTGAATAGTGCAAAAAATGTGCGATGGTGATAACAAGTTTATTGTCTGTTAAGTCTGATACTACATCATCCGAGAGACGTCAACAAACTTTGATGCTGATTCAACCACTCACATAGTTTCTCACCTTCCCGAGGACCGAATCCTTCTAGTACTAAAACAACATTCGACGACTGTTGCAATCCTAATGTTGATGACCGCAACATCGCATGTTGTCTTACAGAAAGCACAACCCTTCCTTCTACTTCCACTGCTTCTTCTCCCTATTTCCCCTCCTCGTTGCATAGCAATAAGTTATTGAAAGAAGAGTGACGAAAAGAAGATGGATGAAAACGTGATTGGTGCCAAGGAACATAATGAGAAATCCATGTATTGGGACTTCGAGAGTGCTCGAAATGCCCATATATCATGGTGTATTGGGACTTCGAGAGTGCTCGAAGCCTTCCACTTGGTGCAGTTAGAAGAAGCTGACAGCATGGTATGGTACTAAAACAACATTTGAAGACTACTGATGGGATTTCCCTCCCATCATATCCCTTCATGTCTACTTTTAATACCCATATATTAGCAAGAAGATAGGATAGACATGGCGGTATTGCATCTCTCTCGAATACCTACATAGAAAACAAATAAATATTTATCACGCTTCCGTAAAAAGAAAAAATTTCCAACAAATGCAAAAATAATCATTTTATTGCAGCCAGGGCTGCACGTGAGCACACATATCATCATGCACAGTAAAAATAGAGAAACTATTCATAAATTGCCAAGTGCACCATAACAGGGGATGGCTAGACATTTGGTCTGGGCAGCCCGCTTAGATGGGTTAGCTCCTAACACCATAGTTAGTGGAAGCAAAGGAATTCAACCAATGAAATATACTTTGCAAACGATAAGCAAATACTTAAATTAGACGTGTGTATAATAATGACTACAAAAATTCTTTCTTACCAAAAAAAACCTTTTGTGGATATGTAGTCCTTCAAGGTTAGGAACTTGCTCCAATAAGTTGAGAAGAGGAAGAGGCTTCGGAATATGGATATCAAGATTGTTCAATGATTTCAACCTACCTATTATCTCCACAAATCTCTCTGCAGGAAAATGGTGCATTATGGATGAATTCCAATTCGAACGAACTGCCAATCCACTTAAATTACTTCCACATTCCATTTTGACATTCCATTTTGAGGTCCGCAATCCAATTAAATTACTTCCACATTCCATTTTGAGGTCGTGAAACAGTACCCCGTTTACTCTTACACCATTTTCATGAATTGAAACAAGGGTAAGAAGAAGCTGACAACATGATTTGGAGGCAAAGAGATTCGAATATACTGCCTAGACACGGTGGTGTTGCATATCTCTCGAGTACCTGCATAGCAAACAAATAATTGGTTATCACGCTACCGGAAAAAGAAACCATTTCCAACAAATGAAAAAATAATCGTTTATTGCAGCCAGGGTAGCACGTGAACACACATATCATCATGCACAATAAAAATAGAGAAACTATTCGTGAATTGAAACAAGAGTAAGAAGAAGCTGACAAGTGCACGACTGTTGCAAGTGTTGACGACCGCAAAAACGCATGTTTTTTTAGAGAAGAAAGCCTCCAAGACTGCTAATATCCCTATGTCCCCTCCTCGTTGCATATCCAAGAAAATAATGACAAATCCTTGTTTTGGGACTTAGACAGTGCTAATCTCCCTAATATGTCCCCATATCAGTTTGTTGTGATGGATTGAATGGGATGGGAGTCTGGGATGGATGGGGAATGGTAATTATCACAGTAAGGTGTAATCATGGTGGTCATAGATATCATCTGTAGTGAGTACATATTTTGCTTGATTAATCGTACACGTATCACTCCAATCCAACTATAGATATTGTTGGAGTAACCGTAATTGTACACGTATCACTCCAATCCAATGGCCAATATGCATGCTGCCAGTGCATTAAATGGCCTACATCAAGCTGAATAATATTCGTCGTAAATGATGGATTGTATCACTCGTGTGAGTACAATCCACATTATGTTTATGTCTTGTCACCAACAAAGTCTTTGATGGGGAATGGTAATTCTCACAGTATGGCGGTTGTCATAAATTCCTTACACCATCTTCATCCCCAATTGAAACTTCTCATTTCTCCACAAACTGCAAGCTATACTTCTCATAGTAACCTCAGTATACTCAATGTGTCAAATTAAATAAAAAATAGTAACCTTCCCATACTCAATGTGCCAAATCAAATATGCCATGTGTCACAATATGATCGTTCCACGTGTCACCCTAGGATACTAGATATCAAAATATTAACAACAAAATTTATAGATGTTTTTCTTTAAAGACTTTGCTGACAAGTGGAAATATTCTCAGAGAAAGAGCGACCGCTCTCTCTCCGCTCTTTCTCCAAGGTGTTCTATTGTTACAATTCCCTCCTAAATGAAGGGTCGGCCACCCCTTCTTATTCCCAATATTCTTTTCATAATAGTTGGACACTGCAAGAAGGGTCAGTCGATCCTTCTTTTATTCTCCATTATGGCTATGGATTAATTGCTCGATAAAGGATTTGACAATTAACTACAAAAAGAAGGGGCGACCGATCCTTCTTGTCTTAAAACAGAAGTCGGGAAAAACCATTTTTATATGATATACCATCCAAGGTGTTCTATTTTTACAATTTCCTCCTAATTGAAGGGTCAGCCACACCTTCTTATTTCCAATATTATTTTCATAATAGTTTGACCCTACAAGAAGGATTGGTTGACCCTTCTTATTCCCAATATTCTTTTAATAATATTTCGACACTACAAGAAGGGTCGGTCGATCCTTCTTGTGTTCTCCATTATGGATATAGTTGAATTGCTGGATAAAGGTTTTAACAATTAACTACGAAAAGAAGGGGTGGTCGATCCTTCTTATCGAAAAACGGAAGCCGGGACAAACTATTTTTATATGTTATAATTTCCAAGGTGTTATATTTTTACAATTTTCTCGAAATTGAAGGGTCACCCGACCCTTCTTATTCCCAATAGTATTCTAATAATAGTTTGACACTGCAAGAAGGGTCGATCGATCCTTCTTGTGTTCTCCACTATCGATATAGATGAATTGCTGGATAAATGTTTTCACAATTAACTACGAAAAGAAGGGGCGGCTGATCCTTCTTGCCAATATTGCCACTTTCACAACTTGATTTTGCAGTTTTGAAAGGTTTGCAGATGCAGAAATATTCTTCAATAATTTTGGTCTTCTGCATCCCCAACACTTCTTTTCCTCCCTACATGTTTACATTTTTACCGTCGATTTGTCTTGATCCTGCGAATGAGATTACACTAGGTGATTAGCTTGCCCATTAGTTTGTTGGTGTTAGCACTCGCTTTGTGGATTGAGCAAAATAGAATGGAGGTTCAATTTTTAAAAAAGAATGGAGGTTCAATTTTTAAAAAAGAATGGAGAAAGCCTCGGTGGGTTGAGCAAAATAGAATCATCTTGGTGAGGTGTTTTAGATGGAGGTGTGAGATTTAACCCACAATCATCTTAAGGAACAAATCAACGGCCAATGGAGCAGATCGACGGTCAGGAGTTACTTCTCCGCTACGACATGCGCGAAGGAAACAAATTTTTGGATCCGCAAACTTTTGGTGGAGGTCCGCAGATTTGGATGACTCATATCTGAAGAGGCCGAAATCCATGGTCGAGGTTTTGTTCGCAGATCTAACTTGAACGAAACATCAACGCAAGTCAAATCCGCTAAGTTGGTAAAATTCGCACCATTTGACGGCCAGGATTCATGCAAGATATAGATCAAAAGTGGGCGACTTCCCATGGTTTTAACTAGTAGAAAAGGTGACATAAAGTGGGATTCCAGACCACCAGGGATCATAGAGTTAGAAATCATTAGCGATCCACAGCCTAGAATGGATCAAGAAAATAAACGCCCAAGGAGGTTTCCACGCCGCAGAAGATACAACGGTGATAGCAAAGGATAAATAATATAAAAAACTCGCCTACATGGAGAGTCGGATTCCATCTGTCCTATTTTACATCGGAAGGTGACAAGAGCAAGCTGTGCAGAAGGGCGAGGACTATCCAGCCTGCTGCAGGCTATTTAATGCGGCCGCAGTAGGCTGGATGGCTGTTGGATCTCAACCTCGTGAGATCTAATGGCTAACCGGCCTGCTTCGGTCACATTAAATGACCTGCAGCAGGCTGGATAGTGCTCGCCATGCAGAAGAAGACTGACACTCTAATTGATGTAGAGATTGTCCGCCTCGTTTGTTAATTGATCAAATAAAAAAGAGTAACCTCCCTATTAATACTCAATGTGCTTAAATATGCCATGTGTCACAATTTGATCGTTCCAAATGTCACTCTAGGATAATATATATCAACATTTTAACAACAAAATTTATAGATGTTTTTCTTTAAAGACTTTTGCGGGCAAGTGGAAATATTCTTAGAGAAAGAGCGGTCGCTCTTTGTCCAATGTGTTCTATTGTTACAATTCCCTCCTAAATGAACATCTGGCCAACCCTTCTTATTCCCAATACTTTTTTCATAATAGTTCGACATTGAAAGAAGGTTCGGTCGGTCCTTCTTGTATTATCCATTAAGGCTATATCTAAATTGATGGATAAATGTTTGACAATTAACTACGAAAATAAGGGGCAGTAGATCCTTCTTGTCGTAAAACCAAATTAGGGACAAACCATTTTTCATGATATAACTTCCAAGGTGTTCTATTTTTACAATTCCCTCGTAATTGAAGGGTCGGCCGACCCTTCTTATTCCCCATATTATTTTTATAATAGTTCGACACTGCAAGAAGGGTCAGTCGACCCTTCTTGTTACCAATATCCTTTTCATAATATTTCGACACTACAAGAAGGGTCGTTCGATCCTTCTTGTGTTTTCCATTATGGATAAAATTGAGTTGTTGGATAAAAATTTTCATAGTTAACTATGAGAAGAAGGAGCGGTCGATCCTTCTTGTTGGAAAACAGAAGTTAGGACAATCTATTTTTATATGTTATAACTTCCAAATTGTTCTATTTTTATAATTCCCTCAAAATTGAAGGGTTGACCGACAATTCTTTTTTTTTATAAGTAAGCAGAGCCGGAAATTCTATAAATATGGTATAAAGAGGTACAAAAATGGTACAACGTTACAAGCAGAGTGAGCTAAAATCTCACTCAGGCCCTTCCCGAGTTGGGAAAAATGGGTGCCCACAGATCAGCTTAACAACTTAATCAAATAGCATGACACAGATCATCTTAACAACTGCACTAGATAGCATGACACAAATCATCTTAAAAACTAAGAACACAAAACCTCTAGGACAAGAAACCACCTTTGAAGGGCCAAAAAATAGCCTAGCAGCAAAGCAAGGGAACAAGCTGTCGGCTTAATCGAGAACAACAGTTCGAATAGGAAGAAAACCAACAACTAGTACTACCATCAAAATATAATGGCAGACACAAGGCAAAGAGAGAAAAAGCCAGCTTGATCAACGCATGGTTCTCAGTGCCCAGCTCTGGGCATCCTGCGGATCATGAATGTTGAGGGCTTCCACTAAGGTCTACAGATTGCACGTACTCTCCATTTTGTTCTGCTGAGTCACTTTCATTCCCTTGATGCTATCTTTAATGTATTTGACAATTTGCTCTCGCGCATGGATTTCACGGGCCAGAAGAATTTTGCCCGCCTAGAATGGGTTGGCTGTAATCTGACAACCCTGCTACTCCTTGACCTCCTGCTGCAGCGAGATTTCCAAATGAGTGATATGGGACTCTGTAGCCATAGGAGTTTCCTACAGGTAAAGATGTGCCCAGTTGAAATCTAGATGGTGGTCATCCACCAGGATGTTCGCCTGGTTGGACGAGCCTTCACCCCTTTGCCTGCAACTCTCCCTAGAAGTCCATTTAGAGCCACGATGATTGCAAAGACGCATGCGAGGGGCCATAATGCTTAAGAAGATGGTTCCGAACAAAAAAGAAAAATCTCCAGCTATCTAAAACTATTTAATCCATAAATGGAACAGACACAGCATGCCTTTTCTCAGGGTAGGGAAAGCTACTTTCTCAATTCAAACATGCCTACACCAGTCCACCATTTTGGATTTATAATCCATAAGCATGCCAATAGATATGGTCATCCTACTAGGCCTTGATTTTCCATTAATGAAAATGATAACCATTCCATCCCTTCCCGAGGCCTCGCATGCCTGGTAAGCCTGCGAGGCCTCACATGCTTGGTAATCCTGCGAGGCCTCGCATGCTTGGTAGGCCTTCGAGTCCAGGCCTGGAATTTCAAATTTTCACTACCTGTCAAGTCAAAATTTAATAACGCTTACTAATTTTCATTGCCTATCATTTTACCTTTGATTAAACTTTATAAAGTGTCAATTTGTTTTTTGTTATATTCAAATATTACTTATATATTTGCAATTTGTTTTACCATTTTAGTCTAAAATCAACCTAAGATCCATAAAATTCATGCTTTACAGACTTGTATTATGTTGTGCAGAGTACAAGTTCAAAAATACAATCGCCTCATGCATTAGTTATTCTGCTTCAATGATCAATTAATTGACCTTCACCATTAACAATGCTCCACTAATGAATACCAGCTGGTATTCACCCTTCTCGCCTACTACTTTGACACTCTACCATGTAATTACTCTGTACGTTGGCTACATTATTTAATTGTTATATAGAATTTAATTAAACGCGTGTAAAGGTGGCAACATGGCCTCCTAAAATATAATGCAAAAAAGGAATCGTCTTGTAAAAGGATGACAGCTTGAAGGCTGACATCATGCACCATCTTTTTGAAGAAGATAAGATCAACCAAATTACAAGCCTTCTAGTCAAGATTTGCAATAGAAGATCTGACTTGGAAAAGAATATGGAGAGGATTTTGGGTTGTGATTCTTTTGGTCCCTTAGGCTGATTAGCCTTGTGGACGTTATTAAAATATTTCATTCATTCATTCTTCCAGCCACGTGATCGCATGCACCTTCTAGCGTGCCTGCTTTGAAGGATAAACATGCTTCAACACCTTTGTTAGCCAGCTCATCTCCAGTTATGCGAAATCTACAGTCGGTACAGATGATATATATGATCACTATCCTGCCATACTGTGATAATTATCCTTCCCCATCCATAACATCTGAGTCAATTCACCAATACTGTGATAAATACTAAATCATGATACCCGGTATCACAACAAGATGAAATCTTGGGGAAGTTATGGCACTCTTCTTTACCACCTCTGTTCCGTTTCCTCTATAGTTTTATCAGAAATACTTGAGTTATATGGTCGCTCTCTTCGTGATATGTGAGAATTTCAATAGCAGTTCCCTAACAAATCCTCATGAAACCATGATATATTGGCATTTCGAGCACTATCGAAGCCCCAAGACCAGGAATTGTCACTAATGTGACTCATAGCTTTTAGTTTAAGCTTGTAGTGGAAGCAAAAAATAAAGTATAGCTTATAGTTGAAGCCAAAATAAAGTCTGTAAATTATATGTAGTAGAAGAGTCTATGTGTGTGAGCTCAAGCTTGTAGTACTGAAATGTATTAAGAGCCCAAGCTCTGTAAAAGGTGAAAGATCGAAGTAAATTTCATCTATGTGTAATGCGGCGAAGCTGCACTGTTTTAACCCGGAATAACTTCTACTGATTGTTATGTAGTCTACTTAGTAAGAAAGTTTTTAATATAAATCCTATAGTAGAAGAGTCTGTGTTTGTGAGCTCAAGCTCGTAGTCGTGAAATGTATTAAGAGCCCAAGCTCTGTAAAAGTTGAAAGATCGAAGTAAATTCAATTTCCAGAAATATTAACTTCTACTGATTTTTATGTCTTAATAATAAATCTGTAACATATGTTATTTCGTTACATATGTGATAATTGCATTTCTCAGACCGAAAGGTTTTGATCATGGCAATTCATTACAGTTAATCATTATGGGATCTTTATTGCTCTTCTTAAACACAGTTAATCATGGTCAATTTGTTAGTCGTCATATTCCATAGAAAAAGTCTTCTTATTCAATTTCCAGAGATTTCTTGTGAACAATATGCATAAAAGTCACAAAATTTCTTCAGTCGGATTTTGTGGTGAGAAAAAACTTCATCCTCTTCAATATCATGAACCTCTGTCACCACCTTTTAAATCCATTGTTTTGGATGACAACACTGGTAGCGAAAAAGAAGATTCTGAGATTCAATCCATGTATATATGACTCCCTCGGAGTAAGAGAAGGAAGATCACTGAGAAACATCTTGATTGAGATAATACAGTCATCGGGGATTAATCAAGTGCCTGTGAATCCACCAATTCTCCTAAAGGAAGGACAAGTGGCCCATTTTTTGGTTTTTTAGGGCAATGTTGTCGATCATCATGAATCTTTTAAGAAGCATCTTTCAACTTCTATCACAGATAGCTAGTGGATTGCCGGTATCTTCCACAGTTTGTTACGGGTTACTTCCCATAAACCATGTGATGAAAATATTTTGGGAATTTTGTGAAAATATTGTCGGTATCAGTCGCTCCCGAGGATACCTTTTAGTTTCGATTTGTAATCCCTATTTTATGGGAAGTCTATCCTTTATAACTATTTTTGTAATTATTATTTAAAGGGTAGGGGGGAGAAAATCAGCAAAAGAAGACCGGAGAAACTCTGATTGATGCAGAGGTTGTAATTTTTTGCAACTTTGAAATAATACAGTTAGTCCTTCTCTCCATTCCTCTATACTCAATGTGCCAAATCAAATATGCCACATGTCACAATATGATCGTTCCACATGTCACCCTAGGATACTAGATATCAACATTATAATAAAAGAATTTATAGACGTTTTGCTTTAAAGACTTTGTTGGCAAGTAGAAAAATTCTCAAAGAAAGAACGGATGTTCTTTCTCCAAGGTGTTCTATTTTACAATTCCCTCCGAAATGAAGGGTTGGCCAACCTTTCTTATTCCCAATATTATTTTCAGACTAGTTCAACACTGCAATAAGGGTCGGTCGACCCTTCTTAATCCGAATATTCTTTTCAGACTAGTTCACCACTGCAATAAGGGTCGGTTGATCCTTCTTGTCGGAAAACAGAAGTCAGGACAAACGTTGTTCTATTTGTACAATTCCCTTGTAATTGAAGGGTTGGCTGACCCTTCTTATTCCCCATAATATTTTCATAATAGTTCAAGACTTTAAGAAGGGTCGATCGATCCTTCTTGTGTTCCCCATTATGGATATAGCTGAATTGTTGGATAATGTTTTTCACAATTAACTATGAAAAGAAGGGGCAGCTGATCCTTCTTCAATAATTGTGGTCTTTTACATCCGCAACCCACAACTCGCAATTGTGGATTGTGGGAAGAGTCTTAAAGTAGTTTTGCGCTAGGAGTTTCCGTAACCTGCAACCCACAATTGTGGATTGCGGGAAGAGTCTCAAAATAGTTTTGCATTTTGCATTTTCGCAACATGCAACCCGCAATTGCGGATTGCGGATTCTAAAAAGAATGTATATATTTATGAAATAAAACTCCGTAACCCTTCTTTTCCTTCATGTTTAGGTTTTAACTGTCAATTTGTCTTGATCCTGCAGATGAGATTACATAGGATGATTTAAATGAAGTTTAGCTATGTTGTACGAACAACATATCCCATGTTCTAGTGGAACACGGGAGCCCCAAGATTTTTAATGCAAAGGTAATGGTTTAAATTACTTTATCATTATGGGGGTTTCATCCTCATGCTTATTATGATTTTATTCCTTTGCATTCTTTGGATTTGATTAGAATTTTCCCTTTGAAAATTCCTAGTTTTTTTTATTATTTTAATGAAGTTATGGGAAGCTTTGAGTTTTCCACCAAGTCATTTTCATCCCGCAAGCTTGTCATTTCTTTTTGGAAATGTTGTCATCCCGCCACCTGCAAATTGCTTATTGTGGGAAGAATTTGTAAATAGCTTTTGAACTTTTTGTTCTCACAACCTGCAACCCGCATTTGTGGATTGCAGATTGAGGGATCCTTTTGATTGTTTGTTTTCTAAGTTGTGATCCCACAACCCCCAACCCACAATTGCGGATTGCGGTTTGCGAGAACAATATACGTAGTTCCAAAATAAAACTCTCCCAACTTGACCCCGCATCCCACAATATTTAATCTCAGGTGTTGATTCGTTTTCATCCTATGGTCTATATTTGGCCCGTCGAAAAGCAATAAATATGTGAATTTCCCTATTTTTCCTTATCATTTTTAATTTCGGAGATTACCTTGCTGCTTGAATTTTACTGCGAAGTTTTTTCTAGGTGTTTGTTGCCCATTACTTTCAGCTGAAATAGGTTGGTTTTAGTCATTGCTCTTATTTAGTTATTTACTATTTCAAGATTTTGAATTGTTTTTTATTTTTGTTCATTCATTTATCAGAAAACCTCCAGTTTCAAACATGTCCCATGTTGTAAAACTCCTCAGAAGGATTTACTAAATAAAGACCCAAATTTTGGTGTTTTCTCGGACACTAGTGATAAAATCTTTGAAACCTATCAGATAGACTGATCCAAAATCTACTCAATTTTTGATAATGATGACCTATCAGACATTCAGAATGACCAGCTGGCATATGAGAAAATTAGGGATTCCCAGATTCATGCCATTGCTGCTAGACCCGCTATATTGCCTTATATTGATGTAGTTAAATGGATTGTGGACCACGCTAACCCTAAAGACCGATCATTTAATGGCAGTGCAGGATCATAATTGTCTACCTTCCATCCTGAGGTTTTCATCAGAGCTTATGCTCTTAAACCGTCTATGCAACCCCTTGATGCTGAGTTCATAGAATACTCTAACACTAGGTACAATTTTAATGAAATGTTGAAGTCATGGATGAATAAACCTAATAGTTTCATCCCTAGGGCTGATAACTTGTACCCGGTTTCCTGGTTTAGAGAACCTTATTCCCTATTGGTTTCCATGCTATGCAGATTGTATGGTCTCCCAAACTATTATGTATTTAAAGCTAAGTAGGGTCCTGTAGCCCATCATGTTCTAACGATTGGTGAGTCATTCCCTTAGGCATCTATCTTGTCTTTTGAACTCAAAAGAACCATTCAAGCATATCAGAAGGCACCGACTATGAGGAAGCCACGTTTCCTTCTTTTCAGCTTTTGTCGTTGATATATTTTGTGCAGAATTCCAATATCCCAACATGGGATGGAATTGGACTCCATCAGCTCCTCCTGTCCATATTTATCATTCAGCATTATGGGAGAACAATTATATTCCTTTGATATATGACGTTTGTGATCACTTCCTTGGAAGTATTTACTTCAAAGTCTTCAGAGAGAAGGCTCCTGCTTTCTCAGTTGATGCTAGAACCTTCATTGACACAATTGGTGACTGGTATGTGTGTGAATCCTTGTCATATGCCAAAGTTTGGGGAAGCAATACTATACATCTGCTACCTAGGATAGTTCCTAACATATTTGTCATTAAAAAGGTCTCCTATCAAAATGTTACCGATGGTGTGTATTTAAAGCTATATGGTCCTAAGAGGAAAGCATGGCCTAAGTTCCCCTTGAACCTTAGGCC
The DNA here is from genome assembly GCA_027924585.1 of Larix kaempferi. Lineage (NCBI taxonomy): Eukaryota > Viridiplantae > Streptophyta > Pinopsida > Pinales > Pinaceae > Larix > Larix kaempferi. The sequence goes on from BSBM01002842.1 coordinate 170,516, forward strand.
ATTAGCCATCCCAACTTCAACTTGGGCTATAGAATTGGGTGACAAAATTGATGCTTTAAGATTGGGTTATGCTGCCAAAAGAATACATGATCCCAAAGGTGTTTTGGATGCCCATTTCAAGCAAAACCATGTGAAGGGTGGATATGTTCATGAAGAAGTTCCTGATGACTCCATCTATCGGGGAGTAAATACCTTTTCTGAAGTCTTGATCAGGGATAAGACTAAAGATGAATAGAACCATATCATGCAGTATCAACATGAGCTTAATACTGAGCTTTTGAGCTACATAGCAATGGAACTAAAGCTCATTGAGCAAGCAAGAAAGGATAGAGAGGAGAAAGAAGCTCATAAAGCATCTGCTCCACTAATGGTGACCTGCAGTGAAGGGGATAAAGGAAAAGGTCTCATGGAAGATGCTCTAGAGGTAAAGACGGTTGAACAAATGAAGGTATTGATGCAAGCATCACAGCGATCAAAGCAGAAGTTAGCTCAGATGACTTCTATGCTAAAAACTCAAGTAGTTTTAGCTGCTAAGCTTATTGCTGATATTCAAGTGACTATTGTAGTTACTCAGACTTGTGATGATCAAGTAATGGTTGTTACCAAGCTAGCCAAAAGGCATAAAATTCAGACTTCTGCATCTCAAATCCCTATCTTAAATATTATTGACAGTGATGTTGAAGATGAGTTATATTCTTCTATGTTTGTGATTGAGGAAGTAACTGAAACTTCATAACCAATTACAGATTTATTGAATGCTATTGAAGTGGATGATTCTGGGGTAACACCTCCATTCCCCATATCCCAGCTTTTCCATACTCCAACTACCATCACTGCTCCATTCCCAGCCAGCTTGGTTCCACTTCCTATTTTCCCATCTAGTATTGTAGAGATCTGATCTTCGACTGTCCCTCTGCAATCATCTCCATTCATTTTATCACCACCAGCTACTGATGAGAAGACTCCAATTCCTCCTTCTTCATTACAGGCTGATGATATCCAAGTTCCACTTTCTGAAGCCTTCACTTCAATTCCTTCCCCAACTTCTGTACTAGCGGTTATTCAAAATATCCCTTCCACCCCAACTACTTTCCAAATAACTATGTCTATACTTTCTCTTACTACTACTCAGACATCTTCATTGGTTTCAACAATAAATGTGACTTCATCATTTACTGAAATGGTAGCTGAATTTGAAGAAGACATTGTAGTCCCTCTTGGGTATTACTTCTACAGCAGAGCTTCCAAGGCAGTGGTAAGAAAAGGTAAGAAGAGAAGCAGGGATCAAGGTGGATTGGAGGCACCTACTCCTAATCAAATAATTTGGACCAGGTAGTCTGATGACATACAGGGAGAAGCATTGGATGTTGTTGCAGCCATGGGTGCATTTGGAGGTGCAAACTATGATTCAGTGACAACACTGAATAGGGAGATTGATTTAAAGAAAGAAGATCTAAAGAAGCTTGAAGAGAAATTGGCCAAAACCAATGAGGAACATGAATCTTATGTTACTGATTTCAGGAAGGTATCTGAAGTTATGTTTGAAGATCTGCAGTTGAAAAATACCTCTCTCTGGGTTAAATTACATGATGCAGAAGTTGTAAATGATGCCAATACACAAAGGATAGCTATGCTAGAAAAACAATGTGAGGATGCAAATGCAAGTGCAGCCTCCTCTGCATTCTTTGGGTTTTCCCAGCTAGAGTTTAAGGATTTGGCCATTCAGGTCAATGATGAACACTGTAAGCTGCTAGCTGAATTGTTTCACACCCTGAATTATATCCAGGAGACTCACATTATTTTGGGAAGATGTTTGTTACTCTTAATCAGCAGGTAGCTAAAAGACAGCAGGCCTTTAAGGCCAATGAAGATATTGTGCAATGGCAGAGTGACATTAAGAGGAGACCTGAGAATATTGCTACTCTCACTAGTTTCCAACTGAACAAAATCAAAATTGCGTTGCGCGCATGGGATGATCTAAATGATATGGTTGGAGATACTATCCAGAAAGCACAAGGTGTTTGCGGAAGGAGATGGTACGATGTGGATAGCATCATGGAGAAGTTGCAGTTCCCTACCATGGACCTCATTGAAAGCGCTTGTCCACTGAATTTGATGCTAGAACAGGTTGAATGTTGATGCGAGGAAGCTAAAGAGAAGATCCAATGCCTCGAGCATATCAAGATTGATGACATGGATCAGTTAATCAGGAAACCTGTTTCCATTGAGGGAATGATCCACATTTTTCTTGGTATTTGGCATAATTTGGCTAAAATCGAGCTGGAAACTTTTACATGTGATGCCCAGCTAGGGCTTGAGTCGGTTAATTATTCAAATATAGATGAATTTTTAGAAATTGCAGCCATGTGGAAAGATTTTCTTGACCATTAGCCTAGTTCGATTTTTGAAATCCCTATTTTTTGGGGGAATTTATCCTTTGTAACAAAATTGTAATTATTATTTAAAGGGTAGTTCTCTCGTAGGCTAGGGCTGATAGAATTTGGAGGAGAAAATCAGCAGAAGAGACTGGGAATACTCTGGTTAATGCAGGGCTTGTAATTTCTTGCAAACTTTTAGTAATACAATTATGTTATTCTCTTGCATACTCTTTTGTCTATTAATCAAATTTCCTTGATCAATATTGATTTTCACTTTCAGGTTGTTTATCAATACTGTTTAATATTTTTTAATCTATAATTACATTGATCTACAGTTTTGTTTTTTCTCTGCTTAGGATCTGTGTATCCTTAATGTTTTAAAAGAATTAATTCAATTAAAACTTTTAGCTATTTTGAAAATGGTTTTTACAGAAAATTATGACAAAGTTTCTATTTACTTGATCTGTAGTGTATTAGCTTTAAACTTTGTTAAGGAAATTCTACTCAGCAAATCAACCATAAATACACCATATTCATCTCCAACTACTTCTCATTTCTCCACAAACTGCAAGCTATACTTCTCATTTGGATCCCCGCTTATATAATATCCACGTTGCTAGTTCAGAAAACGCAGGAACTTAAAACAGTCCCCAAACTTTAAATGCTACCATTAATATCCTTAATATTCATTTAAACAATCTCTACACTAATTTTAAAAATCAAATATGACATGTGTCACAATATAAGCATTCCACGTGTCACAAAATTTATAGAAGTTTTGCTTCAAAGACTTTGCTGGCAAGTAGAAATATTCTAAGAGAAAGAGCGGTCGCTGTTTCTCTAAGGTGTTCTATTTTTATGATTCCCTCATAGATGAAAGGTCGGGCGACCCTTCTTAATCCTAATATTCTTTTCATAACAGCTCGACACTGCAAGAAGAGTCGGTCGATCCTTCTTGTATTATCCATTATAACTATAACTTTATTGATGGATAAATATTTTGACAATTAACTACAAAAAGAAGGGGCGGACGGTCTTGTCGGAAAATGGAAGTCTGGACAAACCATTTTTATATGATATAACTTCCAAAGTGTTCTATTTTTACAATTCTCTCGTAATTGAGACGGCAAGAAAGGTCGGTCAACCCTTCTTATTACCAATATTATTTTCTTAATATTTCGACATTGCAAGAAGGGTCACTCAATCCTTCTTGTGTTCTCCATTATGGATATAGCTAAATTGTTAGATAAAGGTTTTCACAATTAACTATGAGAAGAAGGGGTGGCCGATCCTTCTTGTCGGTAAAGGAAGTTGGGACAAACTATTTTTATATGTTATAAGTTTCAAGGTGTTCTATTTTAACAATTCCCTCGAAATTGAAGGGTCGACCGACCCTTCTTATTCCCAATATTATTTTCATCATAGTTCGACACTGCAAGAAGGGTCGGTCGATCCTTCTTGTGTTCTCCATTAATATTGGGCATTGGTCATAAATGAATCCAATATCAATTTTAGAAGAAAATTGGTGAATACTTAAATGCGGTAAACCAGAGCATAAACATATGAATTCTGATTTTATATTACTTTCATCAAAGCATGAAGAATAACACGATGGAAAAGATTTAGTGGAAATAACAATTAACAGAGAAAGAAAGGAAATTTACACACACATAATTTACAGCAAATAACAATTAACAGAGAAAGGAAGGAAATTTACAAACTGTCATTAATGAATAGTTTTTCATTAGTGGTACAATTATATTCAACACATTCCATGTATAATTTCAAAAACAAGTGACTCATGCATGCCTTCCCAAACACACTATAATGCTAATTAAAATTTAACATTGATCAACACGACGGTTTGACATGTTCTCTGAAGTGGTCGAACGGAGGACCTAGTCGAGCGGCCGACCTAAGATCCTCCAACATCTCCCCCATGAACAATTTGTTTCTTCGTCTGAAAGAAATCAGAAAATAACTGGAGTTGAATGAACTATGAAAGCACAGTCCTTCTGCCTTCTACTTGGCGCAGTAAGAAGAAGTTGACAGCATGGTCTGGTACTAAAACAACATTCGACAACTGCTACAACTATTGATGACTGCATGTGACGATGATTCCATCCCATCCTTACATCCATCGATTGCAGATCTATCTCTCCGGTCACGTTGTCAGGTCAGACAAAGACGGCTCCATTCCGTCTATATATCCAACGGAGACAATTTCGAGATGCTCATATATCATGAGGAGAACTAGGGAGTGATCATAAGATTCCAACATTTCACATAAAACAACAAAGGACAGAGAACAGAGGAAGCAAAGAAAAATTCCATGGCTTCCCAGACACACGGATGGATTGATAAGGAATGGTAATTGTCACAGTCTAGCGAGATCATTGTGGTCATAGATATCATCTATAGAGACTACAGATTTTGCTGGAGTAATCATACATGTATCACTCCAATCGATTCCTTGAAAATCCAATGGCAAACATGCTTGCTTCCAGCACTTTAAATGGCCTACAATAGGCATAATAATATTCACCGTAAATTTCAGCCTATGTGAATCAAGTATACCATATATTAAATTGTGCAATGACTTCCCATGATTGTTTTTAAGAAACAAAATTGTTTATGTGAATCAAGTATACCATATATTAACCCCAGATGTGGGCATCACCATTGCACAAGGGGCCACGTGCCGGACACGAGGAGGGCACATGGGCGAGGAGCCTTGACCCAAGTGCTCGTAACATGACACGCGTGTCCCATGCAATATACTGCCTCCCTCACTTCCACCTCCCTGTCCTCACATGTGTGGCTTTATGGCTCCTTCTCAATCCTTCACTTGCAGAATTCACACTTTTAAGGTTGATTTGAAATTCACACTTTCCTTTAAAATTTTCTTGAATGTTTGAGTGTTTTTGTGAGTTGCAGAAAGCACTGAGTTTTTCCAAAAGTCAGGTTCTTTCCGCAACCCACGCGGAATCTTGGTTTTCGGTTTTGAAACATTTTCTTTCCGTAATCCTCAATGCGGATTGTGAATGCAGAAATATTCTTCAATAATTTTACACCCGCAACCCGCAATAGCGGATTGTAGGAAGAGTCTTAAAATAGTTTTTCACTTTTAATTTCCGCAACCCGCAACCCACAATTCGGACTATGGCTTACGGAAAGAATGTATATATTTATGAAATAAAACCCCACAACCCTTCTTTTCCTTCCCGCATGTTTAAGTTTTAACTGTCGATTTGTCTTGATATTGTGGATGAGATTACAATGGGTGATTTAAATGAAGTTTAGCTTGTCCGTTTTCCCCTCTGCCATTTTTAAAATTTGCAATTAGGATCCTAACTGTGATTTTCACCTTCGACCAAATTTGAAGTTATAGTCATTGATCCGACTAATCCATAATGATAAGTTGTTTAGATTTGATATAATTAAAATTGTACTCCATCTTAATCCAAATTTTGTGGGCACATGCTATATGTTATTTCATTATAGATGTGATAATTGCATCTCGCAGACCCAAAGGTTTTAATCATGGCAATTCATTACAGTTCATCATTATGGAATCTTTATTGCTCTTCTTAAACACAAAGACCAATATGGGCAATTTGCTAGTCGTCATATTCCATAGAAAAAGTCTTGTTATTCAATTTCCAGAGATTTACTCCTAACATTTACATACTGTGAACAAGATGCAGAAAGAACTTAATAAATTAATAATATCATACATACTATTTATGCAAATAACTAACATAAATTAATAAATTCATGTTAATTTTTCAATTAGCATTCCCACTATAGGGTAATCTTACATGTGCCTAATGCTTAAAACTACTATCAGTTAATTGTCATTTCGTGATTGTGTTGTTGTTAAACCCACATTAGTAACCTTGCTACACTCAATGTGCCAAATCAAATAAAAATTAGTAAACTCGCTATACTCAATGTGCCAAATCAAATAAAAATTAGTAACTTTGCTATACTCAATGTGCCAAATCAAATATGCCATGTGTCACAATATGATCATTCCACGTGTCACCCTAGGATACTAGATATCAAAATTTTAACAACAAAATTTATAGACGTGCTACTTTAAAGACTTTGCTAGAAAGTGGAAATATTCTCAGAGAAAGACAGGTTGCTCTTTCTCCAAGGTGTTGTATTGTTACAAGTCCCTCCTAAATGAAGGGTCGGTCGACCCTTCTTATTCCAAATATTCTTTTCATAATAGTTCGACACTGCAATAAGGGTTGGCCGATCATTCTTGTGTTCTCCATTATAGCTATAGCTGAATTGATGGATAAAGGTTTTGACAATTAACTACGAGAAGAAGGGGCGGCTGATTAACTTGTTATTCAAACAATGACTATATATTTTAGACATTGAAGTTTTTGCCTTAAAATTTTGAACATTTACAAATGAAAATTGCTATTTTCAAATAATTTTTTTTTTTTTTTTTAATTTGAAATTCACACTTTTCAAATCAGAAATTGCATTTTTTTATTTTAAATTCACACATTTCAAATAAAAATTTGCATTTTCTGATTTAAAATTCACACTTTTCAAATCAAAATTTTCATTTTAGAATTTGAAATTCATACTTTTTGAATTGAAATTCACACATTTTGAATTGAAATTCATAGTTTTATAACAAAAAACTGCAATTTTAAGGTTCATAAGTAGTCAAAAAACACACTATTCGAATAAAAAACACACTTTTCAAATCAAATATTGCCACTTTCAGAACCCGTTTTTGCACTTTAGAAAGGTTGATATTGACACTTTCAAAGTCTAAATTCACACTTTCTTAGTCCAAAATTTGTCTTTTCTTGAATGTTCGCGGTATTTTTAACTTTGTTCGAATTTTCATGCAACAACTGCTAACATGACCATATTTTGCTACTATGATATAAACAAAAAAAACACACCAACTACATGGGAGAAACAATCCCCTGATCACGAGAGAGCTTAACAGCATTATAGTAAAATATAAGACAATTCCCGGAAACGACCTTGAGCATTTACTTCTCGCGCATTCGTGGTAGCATCAGGAATACAGAGGCCCATGGATTGCAGTGAGAAGTCCATCTTCTAGTGTAACTCTTTGGTTTCGTCTTGAAGCGAGTTCTGCACCACATCCGCTTTTTGCATACTGTCCATAAGAGCATACCCCACCAAGTTTTTCATTACCGAGTAAAGGGCAATAGTGTGCTCGTACAGGGTTAAATGGCCAGCAGTATTCCACGGGTCCATGGCCTCCTAGAATTTCAGCTCCCGGATATCCTCCTGCAGAGTATCTTTACCAAGATTTTCTTCCGGCACAGTCGTGGTAGCATTAGGAATATGGAGGTACATGTCTTGCAGCAAGAAGTCCATCTTCCGGTTCATCTCCCTGGTTTTGTCTTGAAGCTTGTTCTGCACAACATCCTGTTTTTGCATACGGTCCGTAAGAGCATACCCCACTAAGTTTTTCACTAACCAATAACATGAAACAGTTCGCTCGTACTGGGTTAAATGGCCAGTAGTGCTCCAGGGGTCCTCGACCCAATTTCCCATCTTCTGGCTTTCCTCCCGCAGGGTATCTTTATCAAGATTTTTCCAGAGCTCCTGCTCGACACCTTGGATTTCCTTCTGCACTTCAGATGATAGGTCCATTTGGAAAATCCTACATTGCGTCCAAACTGTCCTATGAGACGAAGAGACTCTGCGACTATCTAAAAGGATATGTTCCATGTTTAGCCTCCTCCTCTTCGCCTCTTCCACCTAACGATGCTCGTCGATGTGAAGTTTACTTGTACAATTACGTTCTAGTTTCTCGTCAATGTCATGAAAATGGATGGAATTTCATAATTTATGTACATGTCAATTAAAAATTTGATGACGATAACATGTGTTTAGTGCCTCTCATTTTACGTTTTATGTAACAATAGTCAAACAATTCGTGTGCAAATGATCATTCCAGGAAAATATGCTGAATTTTTAATATCACGATAATGACACAACAGTCTAATAATTTGGGGCTTGGGATGGAACCATGGTGGGATCGCCAAGCTCCTTGACATCATAATAAATATGTAGCAGCAAGGCATAGCAATAATAGGAAGCTTAGGTCACCCGATCATCCCATCTTCCCAGCAAACAAGAAAATACAATAACTTAAGCAATAACTAGCAATTTGAGCATGCATTGGTAGAGATCTCTTCTTTCTAAAAGAAATGAAATTTCTTAAATTAATGTATCATGGAGCATTCTCATGAAAACAAGCCTTTCTTTCAAAAATCAACAAAGGCACAATAGAGTTCATCCTATCCTTATTGAATGCAACATGCAAAGTCATAGAATATTGCAGTAGTTAAACACAAAGTTCGATCCCACAGGTGGTCACCATATATATATATATATATATAAGATAACAGTGATGAAAATGGGTATATCAGCCTCAAGAGCCTCTGTCCGTGGCATCGTCATGGTAATTTCAGTTCAAGTAATGATCCCATAGTTTTCTGGTTAAATAAATAAAATATATGGAGGATTTCCAGTCCGGCACACTAAAAGAAAGTGCATCTATGGTAACAAGCAATGATCCAAGAAATAATTTACTACTTTTCAAAATCATCAATATAGAACCCTTAAGCCATACGAAACTTGAAAAAATTCGACATACCTCAAGCAAGCCAGTACTATTTTTTTATTACATCAAAGTTGGTACAGAATGCCACACTACACTCAGGTCACAAATGCATCTAAGAAGCACACTGCACTCAGGTCACAATCACATCAAACAAGCATAAATCTGATGAAAATTTTCAATTCATTTAACCATGTAAATATTCCCAATCTTAGTTACTAAACTTCTTAATAATTGCAACAAGTACCAATGAAACTAGTAATTTTACTATTGTACTAACTGTACTATTTGTTTACGATGGATAAGTGAATTAATTTTGGTGGACGTCGATTTGATAGGTTTAAATTATGCATGCCTATAGACATAGGTAAATTTCAAGCAGACCTGTCAAATATGTTCCAATGAAGCAAATATGTTCTACATGTCGTCAATTTCCAGGCCTAAATAGTCTCACGAACTATTGGATAATTGTACAATCACTCAAAAAAAACTACAGAGATGATATCTTACTCAAGAAAAATCTACAGAGATGATATCTTACTTGAGCAAAATCTACTATGATAATTACCATTCCCCATCCATCCCATCCTTCTTCATTACTAATTTTGGAAAAATAAATATTTATAAGTTTTAAATCCGGAATAAAAAATTAGTAACCTCGCTATACTCAATGTGTCAAATCAAATAAAAATTAGCATCCTTGCTATACTCAATGTGCCAAATCAAATAAAAATTAGTAACCTCGCTATACTCAATGTGCCAAATCAAATAAAATCTAGTAACCTTGCTATACTCAATGTGCCAAATCAAATATGCCACGTGTCACAATATGATCATTCCACGCCTCACGCTAGGATACTAGATATCAACATTTCAACAACAAAATTTATAGATGAGGCCACTCTTTCTCCAAGGTATTCTATTGTTACAAGTCCCTCCTAAATGAAGGGTCGACCGACTGTTGGCTTGGTTTTGCAACCAAGCTTAGTGCTATGGGCACCTACTAACTAGTAGCAACAGTTTCAAATACTAAAGCAAAAACAATTGTAAATCTAAAACTAAAACTAAACTAAACTAGCATGTGCATATCATAATAAATTTTTGAATTGAAAACAAGAACAAGAAATAAAATAAAGAACAACTTTGTATTGAAAATAAGGGCAAGCAAGTGCTTGCAATGATAATACCCTCCAAATGGTGAAGGTTGTTGAGTAGATCCAAGGGTGAGTAGCTCCAAACTCCAAAGGGTCCCTTCTCCAAGGTAGCTACAATGGCCAAAAACTCATGGAAGATTTTGGCAACATGAGGATAGGATGATGGATGGATGTAAAGTGAGGAGCCCCTACCACCTTTTTATAGTTTTTGGTGGTGGAAAATACCATTATGGTTTTGAGGAAACCAATGGTATTGACCAACATGGTTTAGGTACATTTTCCCTCCATTTTCTTTTCTTGAATATTTTTAATATTTTTATTCCCTTTTTAATATTTTGGGGAATTTTGGACCCTTTTGAGGGTTTTTATGCTTTTTAGGAAAAAATACTCATTTTGAGTGGGAAAAGGGGTGTATTAAGGTCTTTGGTGACCTTTTGGTGGCTTTAGAGGCTCAAATGGTGGAAAAGTGGAAAAATGGGTCATGTGAATAAGGGAATGAGCTAGTGAGCACTTTTTAGGTGTTAACAGATTGCCCCATGATGTGTGAGGGTAGGAGCTCATCGTATGGCCGATAGGCATCATAGTTTTTTTGTCTTTTTTCTGGGGTTTGGGGAGGAGAAGAGACCAATTGGAGACTGGATCCATGGCCCTTGGAAGCTACAAAAAATAAACAATATTACATGGCCTCAATATGAATGAGGAAATATCTTTGATAATGGACGAGGCGGGCATACCCATGCTTGTATCAAGAAATATACATAACAATTAGTCCCAAGAAGGGGGACCTGAGAAAATACATAAAAAATCTGCTGGTACATCATAATGGTCCAGAGGGGACATCATTTTGGGATGTACTCATGATCATAACATGAATGATCTCAATAACTGATACACTGGAACAAAGCATCAATCGTTCTGAATAAGGACTCAGAAGGGTTGATGAACTGCTGAAACTGAAGGTGTCCAACATCTGTAGGGACTCAATGACTATGAGTCATCTCTGGGAAGTATATGTAACTGCATACTTCGAGGGAGTATAAAAATGAGGTACATCTGAATACTGTCGCCATGCACAACCCGGATATCTATAGAAAAAATGTAACTGGTTGTTTCCATAAGTAGACTCTCACATGTGGAATAGTCAGGAGGTATCCGAGGTCTTGAACAAATAACTGAACGGACCAATACCCTGTGCGAGTCTCAATGATGCGATCAAGGTGTTGAAGTCGAGCATGTGAGAAACAACCATTTGGAGAGGCACTGAGGACTCTTCTCGAAATGATTTGTAGGCACTCATCATAAATGGTGATGAGTCCAAGACACAGGGACCTCTAGGTCTATCCTCTGGAATAAATTTGGTTGTTGTCGATAGAGGGAGACCAACAACTAACAAGGCAATGATGTTTCCTTGATAGGAACGCGAGGTGTAGAACTGAAGTGGTGTAGTACTGATGGTAGGACTGACATACTTGTGGGAAGGGGAAGTAACTGGGGTCATATAGTGGGTAGACTCAAACTTCCTTTGTTTAGAGCATGATGACATGGTTGACCTGGCAGCGTAGGGAACTGAATTGTAGGTGTGGGGATCATAGCTTTTAAGGACTAAAGGGTGTGTATTTACTGAGGGGACGAGCTGATGGGTGTTGTCGAGGGATTCTCAAGGTGACATATTGCATAATACTCTGAACAAAGGCAACCAAAATGGGGAAGCTGCTATATGAGTAGACGTGATCTGTTGTGGCACCGAGAAGCACCATTGGGTCCTTCTTCGTGGTTTTAATGAGCTCCAAGAAGGGATAAAAGTGTGCTCTGAAATGCTACTGTCCTGCGGATTTTGTGAGCCCAGGACTGTTCATGCTCATTGGTGCTTTCATTTTTAAGGAGTCTGAAAACGATAACAAGACTCTGCAGTGGTTATGATTACTGTCCTGTTGGTTTTACGAGCCCAGGATGGTGATTGCTCGTGGTCGCTTTCATGTTTAGAGAGTCTGAAAGTGGTAAGTGGACTCCATTGGTGTTCTTTTTCGTAAGTTAGTCTCCAAGGCCCGAAAAAGCATAAAATGATGCAAATGGACAACTCTTCTAGCTGATGTGACTAGAAAATTCCTTTTTCGTAATTAGTCTACAAGGTCCGAAAAAGGGGTAAACTTATACCAGGTAGATGCCCTTTTAGATATGTTTAGCGAGCATGAAAGGAAGCAAGGTTGCTCGGCGATCTTTTCATTGTTTTAGGAGTCAGAAAAGAGCTTAACAGAAACTCCCTAAGTGCCTTTTTCGTAAAAGGGATTGCTCGGCCCGAAAAAGGGATAAAATTATACCAAACAAAAAGGGATTGATTATAGTGAGAAAAGGTCTCAAGCATCATCATGAGTGTGGAAAACTGAATCTGGTGACATAAAGATTGTCAAAAAGGGGCAACAACCAATGTGGCACGCAAACTGAGGCAACGAGGGGTCATGAGAAAAATGCCCAAAAAATATGGAGGTGAGAGCGAGAAATGATTTCAAGCATCATCACGAGCACAGAAAACTAGATCCGGCGATATAAGGTTCATCAAAAATGGACGACGGGCGATGTGGCACGCAAACCGAGACGACGAGGAGGCATGGGAAAAAATGCTTGAAAAATCAAGTCATGAGAGCGAGAAATGATCTCAAGCATCATCACGAGTGTAGAAAATGGAATCCGGCGATATAAGACTCATCAAAAATGGACGACGACCGATGTTGCATGCGAACCGAGGCGACGAGGGGGCATGGAAAAAATGCCTGAAAAATCTGGGTGTGAGAGCGAGAAATGATCTCAAGCATCATCACGAGCACGGAAAACTGAATTCGGTGATATAAGACTCATCAGAAATGGATGACGGCCGATGTGGAACGCAAACCGAGGCAACGAGGGCGTGAAAAAATGGTCAAAAAATGGACCTGGTGAAACATAGGAAGAGGAAAGAACTGTCATGAAGTTCTGTAATGGACGGTGGTGTCCATCTGGTTTATTATGTGTAAAATCGCTTGAGGTACAACCCGTTGCGTGGGTTGTGGAGGGGGTTGCCTTCTGAATCGGTCAGAATGTATGCCCCCTATCCGAGGCAAGTGTGTATAATATATGGGCCTTGTCACATGGACACAAACTTTCCTTTCCCAGTTTTGTCATGAGCCTGATCGTAGGCGAGGACAAGGTCTCCTTCAGAAAAAGTTCTTGGGTGGACATGTTTATCATAATTTAATTTGGATTGATTTTTGGCTGCTTCCATGGTTTGGAGGGTTGTGCGCCGATCTTCATCGGCCTGCTCCAGGAGTAGTAAGCGTTGCTCAATTGGGGTAGTGTCCGGTAGGATTTCAACGACCATATGTAGGGTTGGAATCTGGCACTCATGGGAAGGACGAATTCGACACCGTGAACTAAGTGGAAAGGGGTAAAACCCGTGGCAGTTTTAGTTGATGTGCGGTATGCCCATAGTGCCGAGAAGAGCATGTGGTGCCAATTTGATTTGTGTTTGTCTACAGTGTGCTGGAGGATGGTTTTAAAAATTTTGTTGATTGCTTCGACCTGGTCGTTTCCTTGGGGGTAGTAAGCCAAGGAGAAATGGTGTTCAAATTCAGTAAGGTTGATAGTTCTCTCCAGATGGCGTCTTCGAAGTGAGAGCCGTGGTCTGAGACGAGTTGCTTTGGCACTCCAAAACGAGCGATAACATGGTTGAGAAAAAATCGTGCTGCGGTGTCGGCATTGCAATTGTAAGTTGGCATGGCCTCTTCCCACTTGGTGAAATAATCTACGGCCACAATAATGTGTTTGTGACCACCGGCTGAGGTGGGATTGCAATCAAGGAAGTCGATGGCCCATTTGTAGAATGGTCTGGCAGTGACGACTGGATGAAGGGGGGCGGGTGGGGTTCTTGCTTTGGGGGCAAAAAATTGGCAGTTTTGACAGTGTTTGACTGCGGTGATGCAATCAGTAAATAATGACGGCCAAAAATAACCTGCGTGAATGATCTTTTGGGCGGTGGCCATGCCAGAGAAATGGCCTCCGCGGGCACCGTTGTTGCAATCATTAAGGACCTGTTCTGCCTCACTATGGGATAAGCAATGTCGTAAGATGGTATCAACGCCGCGTCGGTAAAGTACATCCCCTAACAAGAGGTATCGGGGAGCGTGGTGTCATATACGACGGCGTCCGTCACGATCGATGTGGGGTCAAAATTTTTGTGTGCAGAGATAAATTAAGATGTCACCGTACCATGGGTCGTCAGACGAAATGATGAAGATGTGATCGTCAATCAGATCCGTTTGGATAGTGGGTGATGACAAAGAGGATGGGAGGTCAGTGATGAGATGGGCAAGCGCGAAGGCTTTGGTGCTCTTGGGAGTTTTGAAAGTGAGGTCATATTCCTGGAGGATAATGACCCATTTAGCAACACGACCTTGTAGGAGCCGCCGGTTTAGGAGATAGACCATAGGGTTGGAATCGGCGACAACTGTGGTATGACTAAGCAGAATGTAGTGTCGCAATTTTTGGACGGAAAAGACTACAGCTAGGGATAATCTTTCCTCGTATGGGTAACGTAGGGGTGGGTCGGACAAGGTCTGGCTGATGTAATAAATGACATGCTCTTGGTGAGCGGCATCTTCTTGGACCAAGACTCCGGACACGGCATGTTCAGATGCCGAGACGTAAAGGATGAAGTCTTGAGAGAAATCTGGAGGGGAGATCAGGGGGGCTTGTGTGAGAGCTTTCTTGAGGGCTTCGAATGTCGTGTCTGCTTGTTCATCCCAAACAAAGGGTACGTGGGTGCGAAGTAGGTGTAAGAATCCATGAACTTTGGTGGCGTAATCAGGAACGAAGCGACGAAGGAAATTGGACCGCCCCTGCAGACTCTGGAGTTGCCGAAGCGTGCGAGGAGAGGGAAGGTCTAAGATGGCTTTGAATTTCAGGGGATCAACAATAATTCCATTCTGGGAAACAATGAAACCCAACAATCAGTCTGCAGGAATGCAAAAGACACACTTATGTGGGTTCAAGCGGATTTTATATTTGCGATAACGCAGGAAAACTTGTCGAAGGTCATTAAGGTGGTCTGATCGTTTCCGGGAATGAGCTGTAAGGTCATCAAGATAGACCAGTAGGATATGGACCAAGTCGTGAAAACAATAGGTCATGGCCCGCTGGAAGGTGGCACTAGCATTTTTGAGGCCGAAAGGCATGACACGATAGGAAAAGGTGCCCCATGGGGTAGTAAAGGTAGTCTTGTACTGATCCTCCTTACGGATCTGAATCTGGTTGTATCTGGAAAAACCGTCCATGAAAGATAGGACTTCATGTCCCGCACACGCATCAATGAGTTGGTCAATGAATGGTGTGGGTAAATTGTCTTTGGGACAAGCGCGGTTTAAATCACGGAAGTCAGTGCATACTCTAAGGGTGCCTTGTTTTTTGTTGATGGGAACGGGGTTTGAAACCCATGTGGTATAATCAATAGGATAAATGAATCCTGCTTCGCAAAGTTTCTCAACCTCGGCTTTAACAACGGGGAGCTTGGAAGGATGAATGGGTCGTTATTTCTGACGAACGGGGGGGACATCAAGCCATGTGTCAATGTGGTTCTCTATAATGGCAGGGTCAAGACCAGGCATTTCGGTATAGGACCAGGCAAAGACATCACGGAATTCTTGGAAATTTTTTTTGTATGCCTAAGTTTCCGCTTAAGTGCAAGATGCGCCCAGCGAGATGAGCTCAGGTTTCCCAAATGTGGTGGAAATGTCAATTTGTATAATGGGGGAAATGTTTGACATATTCCCTTCTTCGAAGGCATCTGATGTAGGATGGGGTCCTTGAACCAATCAACCACAGTGGGTATGAAATATTTCAATTCGACTGATAGCTGATTAGATGCGGTGGATGTAGACGCCTCTGGGAAGAAGTATGAGCGATGATGCATATCGTCCCCAAGGGTAGTTGGGTGCAGTGAGTGTTTCCAAAATTTGCTCATCAGTATGGAAGTAGTCAGACCATAAATCAAGGGGTTCTAGTTTGAAAGTGGTTGAAATCATATAGATGGTATTGATTTCTTCTGAGGTGGATGATTTTGGAGGGTAAATTTCCTCGATGAGGGGAGGAGATATTTCTAAGTCGACGTTATTCAACTCATACAACGCTACTCTGTAATCTGGGATATCAGGACAGTGATGTCAGTAGTGGCTGTAAATACCGCATATCGCGCAAGGGTAGTTGGTACGCAGTGATTTGTCACGAGGCTTGGGGTTTGAGTTGATTTTGACAACCGGGATGTTGGGGTCATCGTCAAGAATTTGCATGTGTTCCTGTAATGCAGGTAACTGTGGACACTGATGAGTTGGATGGCCTAACTCATCACACAATGAGAATTTAGGAGGAGCACGGAACACGGGGGAGGTTTAACTACTTTGGGTGGGGGTACCGCAGTGTATGGTTGTGGGCCTCTGCCCCTAGTGGGTTGATGAGACGAGGGGGATTCGTAGATGATGAAGGGGTAGTGATACCGAGAGGTGGTTGGGTAGAAGTTACAATGGGTTGCACCAGTTGCAGGACGACATTTGGTGTCGGCAAGGGAATAGGAGGTGAAATATACCACACGGGTAATTCCAGGGTTAACCCGGGGAGACTAAGGGTAGCCATAACCGGAGCGCTTACTACGCCCGAGGGAGGGAATAGAAAGGGGATTGTGTGGATGGGTGTAACACCAATGTGACTAGGGACCAATGGTGGTTTAGGTATCAAGGATGGTTGATTGTTGGGTATTTTTGTATTGTGGGAAAGAGTACAGAGGTCAGCAACGTGGGTCTCCGGTGACGGTGGTGGAATAGATTGGAATGTAGAAGTCATCGGCGCGTCGGAGTAAAGTCCGGGTCCCACGGAGGAAACAAACGAGGTAGTTGCACCACAAACAGGTTGTTCAACCATAGGGAGAACATTTTCAGGTGCAACGAGGGCCTTGGGATAGTAATAGGTGAGTTGGTCGACCTTGACCACGCGTCCGTCATGAGGGAACATCATGGTACGAAAAACAGATGAGGCAACTGCCCGCATGGAATACATGTAGCTGCGGCCAAGTAAGAGGTTATAGTCAAGTTGGGCATTGATGACCTCTATGTCAATGAGCATGGTTTTACCAGCCAGTTGGACGGGGACATTATCTAAGAGACCTTGGGGTTGAGCCAAATAGTCATCGTAGGCTCGCAACGCAGTGGTGGACTGTTGGAGAGTAGGAGATCCCAACTTCTGCCAAACTAATGTGGACATAACGCATGTAGAGGCATCTTCATCGATAATGCACCGATGGATGACAAGATTCTGAATGGAAACGGAAACTTGGAATGCTAAAGTGGAAGGCAAGTGTGGTTCGGATTGGTCTGAATCGAATGTCATCAGTTGTGAATCAATGGGGTCGATGGCACCAATGGCAGAGAGTAAAGTCTTGCGCTATGAAGGACAGTTTTTTAAGACTTCTAAAGCAAACATGGCTGCAGGAGACTGGGCTAAGTCATCTACAATGCTGTAATTTGACGAAGCACGAGCATTGGGATTATTGTTGATGCGATGAAGTGGGAAGCGAGGTGCTTTAGCCGTGCCATCGAGTGGAGCTAGAGGTATACGTAACGTCTGATCTGTGGGATGAATGCTAGTGTTCTTGTCGGTGGGAGGGGCTTCAGGGGTGGATCCATATTGGTTCCGGCGGGTTTGGAGGTTGGCATCTGCGGATGACATCATCAACAAGTGGTGAGTATATGAATCGAACATGGGTTGATCGGGAGCAGCATAAGTGATTTGTTATGGTGGCGCATTGCCCTGAGGGGGAGCTAACGGCTGAGTGTTCACTACGCCTTGGGTTGGAAAGGGGTTTTGTAGCACCAAAGGTTGATGTTGAGGTGGTGGAGGGTTGGGTGGAGCCTGAGGAGCCGCTTGCCCTTGATGATGGGCATCGTCAGTCCAAAGTTGTCGAGCTCGCTCCAAATGTGGGAAAGCACGTGTGTAATGGCCATAGATCCCGCATATAGACCAAGGGTGGTTTGTTCTGAGGTTATTGTTTTTAGGCTGCTTGGGATGACGATCCAGATTCTGGTTGGAGGAGCAGCATTGTTGTTATTTGGGGGATTCGGAGGTGGTGGAGCTCGATTTTGATGTTGGTTGTTACCGCGGTTACGTCCTCTTCCACGGTTTTGTTGCCCACCCTGGTTGCGCTAGTTGTTTTGGTGTTGTGGCTGATTTTGTTGTGTGTACACTTGCCCTTGAGCAGCGGGAGGATTTTGGTTTGCCGCGGGTGCGGGAGCAGGTTGCGGTGGATAATAAGCTGGCGGGGCTGGATGTGGTCCAGTTGCCTGCTAGGGTTGTTGGTAACCCTGAGCTATTGGAGGTGTTGGGTTAGCTGTTGCAGCTTGTTGTGGGTAATACATTGGTTGAGGTGCGGCTGGGGGAGCGTACGCAGGTGGTGCATGACCAAAGCACTGAGGTGGACATGAGGGTCCGTGGGTATGGTGGTGATGTGCCATGGGAGCATATGAATTGGTTGCTCCAGATTGAGATGTAGCCCGTGAAAGGTCGGGGCCATGGCTAGGGTGTGCAATGGAAAAGGGTTGAGGATGTGAGGCCATATGACCAATGATGCCATCTACGGCATGGGATGCCCCCGGCGC